>JAECUM010048409.1:0-40748 GCA_016617855.1 Megalonaias nervosa
GAACACCAAAATGTTTTGTAAAATTCAACAAACCATTTATTACTCTAGAAGAAAAGTGAACCAAAATAATCCCAAACGTTACATTACAAGTCTAAACGTACAAAGTACGAATTCAATTATTATATTACACACACACACACACACACACACACACACACACACACACACATATATATATATATATATATATATATATATATATATATATATATATATATATATATATATATATATATATATGCAATAAACTGACAACGGACAGTACAATACTAGTATCTAACTATCCAGAGCGCTTTCGACTCTTAATGAGTCTTTTTCAAAGGCATATACAAGACATAGACAAAACAAACTAATAAGACACAAAAACCGTTGTGTCTGTAAACTTTACATGGTTAGTTCTACAGGAATTAAACCTATACATGTATTGCGTCCCAACCAGACTATATCAACGTGTTGCGGATACTGGAAAATATTTGTATTAACCTAGATATTGATGAGCCATAACGACATATGTTACTTTGTGTACATTTATGTAAGCGCAAATTATATCCCGGATATATATCGCCGCATTAGAACATTACAACCAAGCGGTTTAAACCAAGAAGACTAGAAAAAGACAGCCATGCACAAGTAGAATTATCTTTTCCAGCCGACACATTCTCTTTTTTAAAAAAGTTTCTAAATTTGCTTAGTAGCCTTCAATTACTGCTATAACAATGGAATATCCGGGATATAATTTGCGCTTACAATCCCTGACACAAGTGATACCTTGCTGGATCCAATCCCTGACACACGTGATCCCTTGCTGGATCCAGTACGCTTGAAAGGGCTGTTATTCGCCATATGATTTGTATTCTTTATATATATATATATATATATATATATATATATATATATATATATATATATGGAGAGAGAGAGAGAGAGAGAGAGAGAGAGAGAGAGAGACAGTGTTTTGGACTCAAACTATATGTTTACCACATTATCTAGTATTATGGTTTTGTACAAATTCACGTAATAGTTTTACTACTGCTCACCCCTACCTCAAGCAACAGTTGAAATAGTTCCAGTGACACATTTAAATGACTTGTCTTGGATACATTTTCATTCCATTGCATCAATGACATAGAAGTAAAGCCCACCCCCCTCCCCCCGACTATACGCATCAGCACTAGGGCACCGTATGTTGTATTGAAACTAAAGACTATAGACGCAGTGTGAAGGCTTTCTATGTATGAGGTGTTAATATTCCTAGTCCATTTTTCTGGTATGTGATTGCGAATGTTTGTCCTAACCACTAATGGAGACAATTTGCAAACTTAGCAAATCTTTATGACACATATGGTCCTCGTGTTTAAGCTCTGCTTTGGTCGGCTTTCAATTTTAAACTTGTGGGTGATATCGACGCCATGACATAGTCGGTCGTATAATCCAATCTAAGCGGTTTGATCAATTATTACACCTTATTCAACAATTAACAATGGTCTGAGCTTTTATCCGAGTTTAATTTGTTTTTATAGCCGAGGTAAAGTCTTATGTGTATTTCCAGTCCCGTATAGGCAAACAAATAATCTACTTATTTACAAAACAGCGGGGGGTTTCCTGGATCCTTCTTCCGCCAGTTATAATGGCCGTCATGTATAGCATATCTTTCGCTGAGAAATAGCGTCAACATATCTCTATCTCCCAATGCTGACTTATGATCAACATGTATCAAGCAAGAAAACGTAATTATCTTGAAAAAGATTGCAATACAAGGAAAACCATTGAAATAATGTTTTTCTGTTTTTATAGATGTAGTTTGTAAAAGATGTATATGTGCAATTATGATATAACTTAAGAGTTCATGCAACATAAAATGGATATTCAATAATTTTTTTTTTCTTTTAGAATAGTAATTAAATAGTATATGTATTATCACTAAATAACGCACCTATCAAAAAATGAATTAGTAAACAAGTCATCTCATATCGAATCAAGTACTTGTTATATATCGATCTTAATAGCTTAAATGAATAATACTTTTCTCGAAGACTGAAAATGTGTATACAGGTAATAATTTTCATGTGAATGAATATTTACTGGAATGAAAACAATTAAATAAAACCTTCTATTGCTTGCCAATGCAATTACCCATAGCTTTCCCTGCATATATTTCAACTACTTCCTCCCCCCACCCCCATCCTCCTATG
The DNA here is from genome assembly GCA_016617855.1 of Megalonaias nervosa. NCBI lineage: Eukaryota > Metazoa > Mollusca > Bivalvia > Unionida > Unionidae > Megalonaias > Megalonaias nervosa. The sequence goes on from JAECUM010048409.1 coordinate 2,193, forward strand.
AGTAATAATATCGAATCACATATGGTGCACCACTTTATGTGGGCTGTATATGTTAAATTTAGTCAGAGAATATTTGAAGAAACGTGCGTCTGACCAGTGACCACCCTTTCATCCATCCAGCCTCTCCCACCCAACACCCACACCAGCAGTCAGATGCAGGTGCAAAGAATATAAAACATGTTATTGCAATTGCATCTTTGCCTCACACCCAGGAAAATAAAGTGGAGCTCTCCAAATATCCCACTCACTGATGGTAACAGTATAAATAGCCTATGCACCAAGTGTGATGATTTTTTCAAGAAACCCTTAAGATGTGGGTATGGACAGTTGAATAGATGACTAACATATATAATATCTTCTCATCATATTCACAATGTTTTCTAAAGAATAAAATGAGGTGATTTGCAGATTCTACAAGTATTAAAAATTCATCTTGAAGGTTTTAGAGCTGTTACAGATAAGGCGTGTCATCAGAGGGGTATAAAGTTACTAATGCCTCGCAATAAGCTGAGGTAGGTGAGAAATTGCAAATACACAAAGCACACGGAAGGCAATGAAAAACATGAAATTAGACCCATTTTGAGTCCATAAGGATCTCTATCTTCCTCTTACTCTCTCTCATATACGTATGGACTAAGCCAGCGCCATATTTTCCTTTCAGCAACATCATTGTCATGATCACCACCATCACCTCTAAAACCAACAGCGCACTGCCATATGTACTATGTGTTACATTTTGCATGTTTAGTTATCAATTTTCTATAAGAACCATTTTCAATTAAACCTAATAAAGATTGTCTTTAACTTCATCAGTAATTATAGATCTACATAAGTACGTAGACTCATGAGTACATGAAAGTACAGGCATGCATGTCATGTCCACTTCTCCAAAGTTATTACATTACAAACTAGATACACTGTTCTCAGGGAACCTTCTCACTATACTAATTTTTTCCTCTTAATGTGTATGAATATATAATATTATATCAATACCAATGGGTCTAATCACACACACACACATGTATCTATATATATATATATATATATATATATATATATATATATATATATATATATATATATATATATATATATATCCCAAATTTCAAATTTGTTTTTGTTAACTCATACAATATGAATCCTTTCCACTATCTTTCCACTATCCATGACTTTTAATATATGTTCTTGTTTGCTCCTCCAACGTGCTCCAGATGTGACACATAAGAATGGTACCTGCTTTTTCCATTCATCCTGCATTACGTATTGTACACATCTGTAACTTTATATATGTATAAATATGTATAGATATGTATGTATATATATATATATATATATATATATATATATATATATATATATATAGAGAGAGAGAGAGAGAGAGAGAGAGAGAGAGAGAGAGAGAGAGAGAGAGAAACCTGTTAATCTTTTCTACACTTTGTTATTTTATTACATAAACTTCAACATTTGGTGACATTAATTGGCTTATGGCTTGCAATTAGTTATTTCTCCCGATATAGGAGGAAAAACTTAGTAAAACGGAAACTAGCGTGTATATCTTGTGGTCAATAGTTTTCACTGCGGGTGTGTTGCTTTGCTTTAACTTTACAAATTGTTTCTTTTATGTTTGTTATTCACTATGACGGTTCAGCTTAGATTTGGTTGTCCCACAAAGTGTGTGTGTGTGATTTGGCTTTTTAACGTAGCTTTAGCAATTTTCAGTGATATCGCTACGACTTCTACAGTGTGACAGTTTATAGGGATGTCTAGCACTTGGGCATCATGCCTCAGACATGTACCCTGATGTCCTACCCTTTATATTATCGTGGCACCAGGACAACATGTCCTAACACTAACCTCTTAAAGCTGACGCTTTAACCATTAGGCCACCAAAGCGATCGTGTCCCAATAAGTGTGTTATGAATATGAACCTCATCAATAAAATTGGGATTTATCCTTCCCCTTTACCCAAGAAGTTTTAATTTTTTAATTCAACACAGTATCATTCTATAAACTCTACCATGCTTGCATCATACCATCCTGTCTACAGTTAGTTAGACTGTTTGATTCTTTGATCCATTTTCAGACTAATGTTGCCTATTACCCACGTGTGTTGGACGTGGTTGGAGTCATAATTTCGAGAAGGGGGCTGTTAGTTGAAGCCTGTCTTAATATCGGTATAAGGGACTAACTCTTGATTTGAATTCCTTTTCTCTACCTATCCACTTAGCTAGTGGATTTCTTGTTCTTAGCTCAACAAAAATATATACTTGAAGCCTATTGTCTTGGGCCAAATACTTAATAAGTGTATTTGTCTACAAATATCTTAGTTCAAACATGATTTCATAGAATCTGGATGATGTAACATCAACCAACTCGTATCTGACACAAGTTAGAAAACATATATGTTTAATCACTCTATATTTGTTCCATTGCCCCATTGATGCCTCTTCGGAATTCCAAGAGATGACGTATGTATCACACGGTAGAATACTGTATTCCTTCATGAACTAGACAGCAAGTTGGATATTCTCCATTGAAGAAAATTGGAGAACTGAAATTGAAAAACTTTGAACCTTGACTTTTATTGTGTGCCGCACACAAGTATGATCAGACGCTGATCGTTGTTTACTGTTTCAGCAGCACAGCTTTCTAGGTCGTGAGACATGACCTTACATTCCTGTGCACCAGAGATTCATTCTAGAAACAGCAATATCGAGTCTCCAAGATAAAGAGATGACAACATCTGAATTCAATTTTAATGAACGTTTTGCTGACTCACCATCTGATGACATCACCGAAATAAACTATGGTTAATGTATGCGTTAGTACTACGAGTCATAATTCAGCACCATACTACGAGAGATTTATTGACTAGAAGTGTCTAGGATGCTGGTAATCGACCGATGTCTCCCAGTACTAGCCAGCTATTTTTTACTGCCGTAACGTCACACACTATGCAGAATGTGCGCATTAGCCAGAATATACAAAAAAGGCCCCATTGGAGTTAGTGAAGCCTCAACTTGTATTCAAACCGAACCTACGGAAGTAATAGTGTATGATCTTTTAGGAAATAGTAAGTAGAAATTTTAGATCACTAAAAGATCATTAGGTCGCAATACGATCATATTTGAACGATAACACCGACTTCAGTTTCTCCAACATGATATCTCCCCCTCCATTGATACTATTTTGGGGAATTGATAGATCCCAGTCGAACCCAGAAATGACTATACGAAATCTAGCAAATGACACTGGGGACCTTGTAGCCGAACTTTACATTCTGTAATAATATTCAAGAAAAGTGTGGGCATTCTGTCAGTGAACATGTTGCTAACGTTTTAAGCATAGCTGTCAGATTACAAGTTACATTGTAAATATATAAGAGAACAGTTCTGAAAATTATTTGAAGCTGCTTCAACCTTTGTGTGCCGATAGTTATTTTAGAGGTACGGAGCCAGTTAAAACGTAGTACAAAACCCATGAACACGAAGTAACATGGAGTACAAGTGCACTAAGAAAAATCAGCATTGCCTTTTCTTTTAATTGAAGGTTCATGATCTGCGTAACAAGCAAGAATCTCAGCAGGTGCAGCTGCACGAGTGTTCTGTGCTTTCAAAGGTCTCATTTAGTTGTTTGCATAAACCAACACTGATATTGGACTGACACGACGGTAATGTGAAATTTCAGTAACGATTAAGGTCCACCTTATTTGTGATTTCGGTTAGCAGGTGAAAGACATAAAAGTTACCGACAATTTGTAAAGTGAGTAGCTTCTTATCGAGGACGTAATTTCTTCCAACGTGGAGGCCTAGACAGTTTCAATATTAGGCCTTTTAAAGCCATCGGACGCAAAGAAATCAGGTAAAATGCAAAGATAAAATGTTGTTCAAAGTAGTATTATTTAAATTCATTTGTATTGAAAACTAAGAGGTTTGTTTTTCACATTTTCGGGTTGCAGCATCGTTTCATTTTACTGGGTCACTGAAGCCAGTAATACTGTAGTTATTCATGTTTACATCAGTTTTTTTTTAATCTTTGACATTTAATTATTTTCTCCCCGCAATTCAAGGCGAAAACCTAATTTTCCATATTTACCAAACATTAAAAAATATGTCACAGTGATTTTATGGCAGTCGGATCTTTATGTCGTTATTTTCGTACTGACTTTGTTAAACTGATTTATCCTGGCTGTAGTTGCTTTTAGTAACATCGTACGAGATCAATACGCCATCGAACATATTGTTATACGTTTGAGTTGAACTTCGCTACGTGTACAATAGAATTATAAGAGAGATGACGTGATGGTTTTATCGCTTTTAAAGTACTCAGTTTCAATACCTTCTTCATTGTAGGTATTTGTTGTCATACTGCCTTTAAGATGTTCATGTATATTTCAAGCTCATGGAGACTGCCAAGAATTTAATGTTGTGTTTAGTTCATTCCTGTCGTGCAAAAAATATATTTATTTTTAATTATTGGAAAAAAATTGAATAAGCAACATGATTTGTTCTCTGCAACCACATTAGTGTTTGTCCTTTCTATCATCAAATAAGTTGTTAAAATAGACTCTTGCAATGTTTCGTTTCTATTGCAATTATACCCCATAAGTATATGAAACATTATTTACTTCCTGATGTTTTAGTATGATCTTTCAATTCTATTACCTCGCGTATATAGGTAATTTTCTTCTCTTTGCCGTCTTTTCTCAATGTCTTGTCTCTGTGTTGGACAAGAACTTTAGAATACGTTCCTTATCGAGCTCTCATCTGATCATTATTTTACAACATGGAGCATGTTCGCATTCAATGTCTTAAAATGTATGATGTCGCAAAAGTCATTAACAAGTCTTCACTTTGTATGAAATAAGTTGGACTTGAGAACCGGATGTGCGGCATCGAGATACATGATTCACAGCTTTGTTTACACCAGTTCAGAACCACCTGTTGCGTTTACAGACAAAGAGGGCAACAATACTTGTCACTATTTTATCGATGTAACTTCGTTTAGGTAACAACATGAAGATACCATTCAGATAGTTATTTTTACTTTTCAACCGTTCAGATCAACCATACCAGATAACGAGAACATACCAGTTATAGTGTCTAAGAAACTTATCTAAAGTCAACTAATTATTAAGGAATATTAGGCGGACAGATGAATACGTAATGTAATTGCAATGGGACATATTACTTTCAACTGTTAAACTTAGGTCTTCATAAAAGACATCAACACCACCTTTCAAAGCGGTTGAGTCTCTCGCGAAACTGTAGTTTCTGTAATAGTGCATCCTCTTATATTTAATTATTTTAAAATCTTTCTATCTTACAGTCAGTCATGGTGTTGGACCCATTGCCATTGGTAATTTGAGTGCACATTTATCTTATTGTCAACTGATTTAGAACCTGACATAATCAATCTGATATACAGCACGCTCCAGTATTTTGTTTAGTTTATATACCTGTACAGATATGAAGAAGTATACTGAATATTTGCCATCAACAGCGCTATCATCTACAGTCCTTTTCTCTCTGTGGACCAGATTCACTATGTTACAAAGGACCAAACGACCAGCTGTTATACCTCATACTTTAGTGAATTTATATTTTTACAATTTAGCAGACTTACCCTTTATTATTTTCTGAAAATTTATGTTACGTGATAATTGCTCTTAAGTAGCATGATCTATATGCAACTGTCACCCCTTTGAATCTTACTGCAATTTACATTTGGTTTTAGAATTCATCATGGATAAATATCAGTAATACACGAAAATTAGTACTGGCCTGGACCTAATTTAAATATGCTGGCATGTATATTTACGAGAATGATAAAAAGTCATTCTATATATAATGTTCTAAACTACGATTCAGTTCGGCATCGGTAGCATTTGGCAATAATGATAGTTTGCATTTGGCAATGATGGAATTTGTCATTTAACAATAATATGACAATAATTTGGCAATTTGGAAATAACTGCATTTGCTAGAATTGTAAGGTGGCTCTTCTTAATTCTGACCTGAATTGAACATTGTTTAAACTCCACCTCTCGGCTATTTCAAAGAACTATTAATGTCATTTTCTTGTAAGAAATCATTTCATTCCTTCCAAAGTTAGATTAGAAGAATAGTGCAATGCATGGAAAACGGCGATATTGGCCATTAAATATCAGGTAACTTTTAAAGATTCGTTATTTTTTGTCCCATTTGATGGCAAGCAGAGTACGTTTTCGCGCAAGTAAAATCGCTAACGATAAGGAAATAAAGTAATTTATAACACTTGTAAAATGGTCGATGATAGGGAAACAAATTAATGTAAAAGTATATGTAAAATGGCCAACAATAAAGAAACAATTAACATGCAATATGACAGAAGATAAAGAAAAAGTAATATATAGTGTCTGTAATACTGCTGATGATATGGAAACAGAGAAACAATATCCACACCATGAAATAAAATTGCATGTGTCTTATCAAAATATCAAGCTGACTAAACACTGTACACTGCGCAGTTTTTTCAGTGCATAAGTCATGCTCAATCCAGTCAATCTAAATGTTTGATTCAATCGTAAAACGCAGTATGCCCCAGTTGCAGCTAGTGGTCATTTTGCTTTTTTTGTCCCCCTCTAGGTTCCTGCCATCAATCACAGCCTCTAAGGCAATGACTTAATGTGCCAATTCGTGACCGTTGCACATTGATCACTTTTAATTTTGCTCACACGTGACCCTGTCATGTGAGATGGGCTCTCTTATTTATGTCAGTTTCCCCAAAGAGTTTCCAAAAAGGGACAAAACCCAGGTTTTGATACAACTAGGCATGCTCTGTCATCAATGTTGTACCGACCAATACACGCTTCGAGCAGACTAGGCAGTGGTGGAATGAATTGGTAGCAACTGAGTTTTCATTCAATACTTGGGCATTTCATTTGCATTTGACTTGTAAATCTGTACCGTTTCTTATTTGCGCTCGTTATTGGCGGTGATTTTCTGTTTCTGCCAGCAGAGTCTCAAACTCAGCCGTACTAATATATTATCCCTGATTGCGTGCAAATACAGTTTAATGATCGTATTGAGACTGCATTATGTAGCTGCAAACAATTCGGAATATACTCGTATTCGGGAACGCATTTGCATCGAATATCATGTATGACTAAGTACTGTGCCACATATTCTCTCCATAACGTTTCACCTTCCCGTTTTTCGTGTGTAAATCATTTAGGCGCTGGTACAAAAAGTTTTCAGAGGGTAGCTTGTCTCTTTTCTAAAGCCTTAATCTAATTTTAGGCAATTCGTCATTCATGCTTTTTTCGTGTGTTTTATTGCATCATAATGATGTGCTCACTCCAGGTGGGGGTGACATGTTAAGAGCGACATTTACAGGATTTGTAAACATCGTTTGGCGAGCTATTTCGTTAAAGTATTCATGTTGTGTTTTCAACTGCGTCTTGTATTCGCGATGCACGTCTGATATTTTGCCTATTGCCTCTATAACGTATTCTTCAAGTTAGCTTGTGCGTGTGGCGAGATATTACTCCAATATTTTTCCAATATCATCTTTGACTCCCTTATCTACCTCTGGTGAACGCATAATAATATCCGCAGTTGCTTTGCTGGCTTCTTTTATATCCTTGATACGTTTGGCTTACTACATGGAACAGGTACTTTTTCTGTTACTGTTTGCGTTGCCACCTTTTCGTACGGTTGTCCTTGTTGACCTTTTAATGTCATAAACACGTTCGGCAATTTTTTTAGTGCGTTTAGTTAGCGGTGCAAGTGTTTATTCAGTCCCAGGTATGATTTCTTCTCGTGTAGGCTGTCATATATATTCTACTTTATTGCGGTGTTCTATCACTTTATGAATCGATTAGCAATCTGATACAAAGAATCTTGACGTCAAAAGACTATGTAAGTCTGGATTCTGGCAAAATGTATTCTATGAGCTATGGCTGTGACGCTGACCAAACACTATAGTACACGTCGGACATGTCATTGTTCTTCGTGACCAAGTTACTGTGGAACGATTTAATCATACTCAGAACGGCTATTTCGTCATCAGTATGAACAAGAAGTGTTAATGACGACAGAGTGGTCTCACTGCAGTAATGAACAATGAAGCCACAGGCACGACGAGATTATAACCAGCCAATGCGACTCGACAAAAGTTAATTACGCTTACTCAGAAAATGATTTCACAGCCATCACCGTTACAACCACTCGAAGAAAAGATTGTTCGGTATCTGTATACTCATGGAGGGTTAGGAGGCGGACAATAACATCGTGCAAATTACCCTGTAAGGTCCTTATATGCGTTTATGATTTTGGAACGAATTGATACTCCAAGACAACTAACCCGTTATCGATTATGACGGTCACGTGGTGGACCAAATCCTCCCAGCTGTGCATTTGTTCAAGAGGAATTAAAATTCGTTCCCTCAGATACGGAACAGGTAAAAGCAACTGTGTTAACACTTTAACCAGTATCCACCGCAACATCACGATGTCCAAACGCGTAAGTGGTAATTTCATCGGGGAGTATCCATTGCTTAGTATCAAAACGGGGACAAATTACCGTTAATGCATCCTTAAATAACCATAAGATGTTTACCTGATCGGATCATATTTGTCGCATGTGCAAATTTACGTTGTTCTCTAAGACATTCCAGGTATAGTTCATATTTGAGATTCGTCTTCAAAATAGCCTGTAGAACACCTTTGTCCTTTTTAATGTTCTTGTAGTAGCCAGCACAGATCACAACAGAGTGCCTTTTGGGTCGTCTGCTCACATACTCTACGATCAGTTTACCCGAGTATCCGGCTTAGAACTTACCAAGCGTATTTTTGTTGGCAGTACTAAACAGCGGATGTTATTCTGGATACTTACTGGTATCAAATTCATTGACTAAAACCTAGCTGTGCCATTTTTGCGTAAATATCGGTAATAATATGCATCAGCAATGAGTCAATGCCGGTGTATAACATCTTCACCCGTTCCTGATAAATCGGTTTGATCTTGTAATAGTGAAATTCGTACATGAACAGGTTCAACAAGTTCATCACGGACGAACCAACATATTTTGGTTTTATCAGCTTGAGTTTTATATTTTTTTACTGCAAACGGCATCAATTCTACCACAAAAGAGTTTTCTGGATTCACAGGCAGGGTCCTCACTGAGCCTTCGAAGTTTGTCTTACTCATTATCACGGACAAGATCAACTCGAATTCGTTTGCGCAGATTCTCTTTTTCTTCACAAACATTGCCTTGTTCATAAATTTGTAAAATTCCTTTTCAAAATGATTTGTGGCCTTTGTGTGTAAGTCAGAATTCATCTGAATATACAAGGCCATCTAAGGTTACTGGTGAAATGAAAGCGCTCTATAGATCTGGGTAACAAGCATACCCAGTCGAAAACACAACTACACATTTCGCACGTGTAATAAATAATTGTATTAGGTCTGAAGACATGGCACCAGTTTGGTGCATTCAGTGTATTTAAGTCCGGATTCATCAACGATTTAGCATTGACACAGAGTCAAGCGTGTATGGGCTCCGACAGCACCTTTGGTGCAGCGGATAATCATCGTGTGCGTGATGTAAATGTTCAGCAAGCTCCAGGTTAGCTACAAAGAAATATCCATGGCCAGTGTTGATGATATGATCGTGCACGTGCTCAATAAATCAATGTGCGCAGGATCGATGCGCCGCTGAATTTCTCAGTTGGAAGTGGCTTGCAGTATTGCGAACCCAAAATTGGTTATTTGTATGTTGATACATGATGTAACTGTTGGTGTCAGCGGGGTCACTAGAGTATATGTGACTTGACATTGATATTCCACCGCGAAGTTATCGCTCGATTAACAGATGCTGATCAATGTCAGTGAGCAATTGCAGCTAGATTTTAGTTTTGAACAATAATGCATCCCATCCCATACCCGATGACGAGAATTAATAGGCGGGATCGAACTGGTACCTTCAGATGATTACGATGAATAAAACTCTTCGATCGCTGGCAACTGAGTTTAAGCAAATTTGTTTCAGTAGTTCGAGCCGTCCTCACATAATGGTCTCTTCACCACTCAGTAACAGAGCCACATTTCTCCCTCAGGGAAAGACCCACTGTGGACCTGTTTGATAATAGGGCAGAATTAATATTTAATACAAATCATACTACTAACAGGTTCGAATCTCTGTAGAGTACGAATTAAAAATTCTCTAAGAGGAATAATGTGATTAAATGTACTTTTCCCAAATCTGTTTAACTTGGATGTAACAAAACAGGAACACGAAATTAGTCTAAATCTAACGCACTCATCACCCTCAAAATCAGAGAGAAAACTCTACAACAGACTGGGACTACAAGAGTGGGTTCTGAACTGGAAGTATATAATTGTGACATGCCAGACCAATTTATTTAAGGTAAATTTTAATGAAACTGTTATATTTGCATGCCACGCCTATTTCAATCTTTATCAAAAAATTTAAACTTGCTCTATCTTTCTTACTTATATGAATTTTTCAGTACCGTAAAAATATAGATAACATACAAGACAATTTCTATCTGAAAATATTTTCGAAATATAAAAAGCTAGATAATTTGAATTTTAATAGAATTTTAAATAAATATTTAAAGTGAAAACACTAAATTTTAACGTAAAATTAAAGTTTAATAAACATTTTAAAATTGAAACTGACAAATGGTAGACAGCACAGACGACTAATGAATAGTTTTTAAAACAAGTGTTGGTTTGGGTCTGTACAACTTTTCACATCTTGTCCAGGGGTAGTGAAGCAAGATAGCTCACAGTGATTCTCGCGGCAATTGCGATATACCTGTTCAAATGCCTATAGCTGTAAACACTAAACAAACAATGAGAAGATCTATAGTCCAGATGTATGGTGTCAGTTTCTCAGCCTGTGGCTAGTATAAATAATTACTGACTCAGATGTTCCATTTTATTGAAACCAGTACTTAGCAAGCGTACATTGCGTTTCAATGTCAGCACAACAGGCGACAATATAGTAGGAAAATACAGGCCCAGATTACATGCTAAATAAATAATAAGGTACACAAGCTACTGCAAAGTTTGAGGCAATATGGTGATCGTGATTTTTGATCATTGGTGCAACAATTTGTACATACCAGGATACAGAGAGCTTAGTTTACATTGTACTAAATCAAATTAAATTACAACAAGTCAGCTATCTCATGACACAAATTACGGTTTTGGATATTGCAAGTGCACATAGCCAATTATGTGCCTCACAGATCAACTATATATTCCAATATATTTATATCATTAACTAACAGTGAAATTATGATAACAAACACTTGTAAGCAAGGATGATTATTAGAAAATGTGTTGCGTGTACCAAGTGCGTATTAAGATCAAGTTTGCTAACGTAATTCATATGATCTGTTAGAACATTTCTGTTGAAGTTTTAAGACTGTCGGTTACCAACTATTAAGTAGAATAGTTCATTAGAATGTGATACTAGCTGATACTACAACACCGCATTCTTTCAAAGTCTTCAGATTACATAAGGAAATTCATTATATAACTAACATTTTAGGATAGTTTACGTGTCTACAGCTAGATATATGCCTAATAGATTAACTACAGGTACATCATAATGATGCACTCAACGTACATAACAATTACACCAGAAGTGTTCAAACAAATCATTGGAGCTAACTTGAATATTTTAGAATGTTTGGAATCCGAATTTCACGTTCTGTACATCATATAGGATTATAAAACTTTTGTCGCATCTGTAACCCATATGTAACTCGACTCAGTCTGTATACAGGCCACATATTTAGATTCCAATGAGGTTGTTAACATTCTAGTGAAACCTCTGTTTATTAGCAGCCTTATATAACTGCCAAAAGATTACAATGATCATTTTTTCAAAACTTCAGGCTCATGCAAACAAAATACAAAATTACATGTGCATTCAGATGCAAACCAAATAAAAAAAAATTGATTTACTAAAAGTCTCCGTAAGAATAAAGATATCTACATTTTTAAGGATAATGATATGAAGAAAAAGCTACATGGCAGGCAATTCAAATTCATGTTTAAAAATAGGTAAATTAAAAGGATTTAGAAGAACACTGTATATAGTACACTTTTCTGTGATCGAACAGTTTACAAATATGTGATAAAATTATTCAAGGTTCTATAATTCTAGGTTGTCATAAACTTTGTACATTTACATTTATTTCGCCCTTTTCGCATTGTTTTATATATTTGGCTCTTAGATCTTTATACAATAAGCATTCAGGAGATACCAATTATAATATAAATATTCTTATAAACATGTATAATTTACCTACATTAATTTATTGGGCAGAACTTCTAAATTGGTCAACATAATTTCTCAATTTTACAGGGAATCAGACCTATGCCACATAACATAAATATTTAGGTGTGTGAAGTCAGCTATTTCTCAAATAACTGAGCTGACTTTGATTTAAATTATAAGTTGCATACATCAGTCGATAAGTAAAATTTGTATTTTTAAAACCAAGTGTGTTGAGTACAGATTCATGAACGTAGTTATGATAATAATAATCTCGTACAGTAGTTATTATTAAACAATATAATGTGCAACAAGTTCGCGCATGGGTAAAGAATATTAGTGAGCTCGTACTTAATTCCTGTACAACACGACTCATGTTCTACACGGCTTGATTATTACAGTTTTCGCTGTTTTGACTGTGAGTCGTCGAGCTCAGTGGGATTTTGTTTAACCCGTATACGTTCAAAGTAACATTGGCTCTGAGGACGGAGGACTCGAAGCTTGGAGACTGACAGGTCTGAAGGAAGTAATATGGCTGTCTAGGGATCATTGATTTCTCATATCTCCTTGATCATTCGATAAGATCTGTGGAAGAGGAAATGCACCATAATCGCGAACTGGACGCCACGAGAAACATATCTGTTCCATTTTGAATCATCATTATTAAATGCCACCATATGGCTTAAAATATAAATCAGTATCGCTATAGGAGTGAAAATGAATTCTATATACATCATACTTGTGGATGAACTATACGTTCGTCGAATGTGTGTATAAATTCTACATTTGTAACATTCCTGGTGATAGACCTATACAAGAATCTGACTCGTTTATAAATTTGATACGGGGATTTTCGTTTGATTGCTCGTTGACGTCACATGTTCTGATTAATCCCAGGTAGAAAGGATAACATTTTATTGCATCCGTTGTCGAACAATGTGCACATCATTCAGTTAAATCCATTGTTGGAATCTATGGGAACGAATATGATGTGTCAAATTCATTCTGCATTCAATTACATTATAAATATACATCTCATTCACGAACTTCTGTTCAATTTCTTCCCTAGATCCAATTCTACTCTAGTTTTATCATCCTGTCAAAACGATTCCTGACCTATTTTTTATGCAAGGATATCAGTTTATAATGGTATTTTCAAGGAAAAACATAGGATGTTACCATGCTCTTCAGACGTTTTCTGTTTTTCAGTAAATGAAAACTGCAGTCGTCATAACACATCCAAGATAGAGTTTATAGTTTTTGTTTTCTCACCGTATGTGAATTCCATACTTCTAGGTAAAGCACCAAAGTTCATCAAATCAAAACTTCTGTTTTTCAGGTGTTAGCCACTAGTTTCTACATAGCACAATAATCATTTACGTAGCATAATGCATGTTAAATAATTCAGCCCGGCCCGAAGACTTCAGGGAAAAGTTAAAAAATGTGAATGTCATCGAAGTATAAAAGAATACAAAAAGTGTGACGTGCTAATATTGATACCTTTTTTACGAGGCATGCCAAACTATTCCCTAAAAATATTTGCAATATTTACATAATTTCAGAATTTGTAAAGTATGTTTCCAGAGAACACAGGCAAATACATAAACTGTACTGTTTTGGGGATTACCTCTTCAGATTTATTTCAACGTAAATTGCAAGATATTTAATAAGATGGGTGCTTGTAATATTACAGATGACAATAAAGAAGACTAGATCTTAATTCGAATGTTTCGTTGCAAACATGTAATCTTAATGGCTAAAGTTTAATGTTTCTTAATTCGATGATTTTGTAACAGCTATCTTGAACTCCGGAGAAAATCACACAACAAACATCATGACAGTCTTGTTCTTTGATGCAAATCGGTATGTAGAATTTAATAATACTTCTCAACGTATGGATAAAGACTATTGTTATGCAGCAAATTCATGCGTGTCAGTTTCCTTGGAGTATAACCTAAATCCATGTTAGGTTAATTTGCAAGCTATTACGCTTCTGTTTTGTCACAGTTAGGAAGTCAAGTCTAAACATTCTACACTATTTTTAGTTTTAACTGTAATTGATGAAAGGCGGTTATTCATGTAGCTAAAATTGTTTTAGTTCTTCTCCCGAATGGGATCGAATGAATAAAATATGTTCATTAAACTTAGCATACAGAAACGGTTGCATTATGGCGATATACAATATTTCAGTCACCATGTTAGGTACAAAACAATGTGGGGTAACATGGAGCAAACTTCATCCGATGATGTTATACCTGCTGATAAACGGCTTTAATCCATTTACCAGTATGCCCATAGCTGAACCTTTTTAGGACAGTTCGAGTTTCATTAAAGTTTATTTTATAAATCAAACAAGGACGTGTCGCTTATTTCATACATTAATCAACCATAAGTTTACCTAATAGCTTATCAGACCATTGACAATCGTATAAATGAAAGGTAAGTTTCTTGTCATGAAAGAGATTATGATTTTTAACATAAGTGCGGAATGAATCCTTCTCTCATTATATATTATCACTATGATTAAATGGTATAGCCTTTTTCAGCTTCTAATAAATTTCATACAACAGTCATTTTCTTTACTATTAATCCCAGCGTAGATGATTTTGCTCAGTTGTTCATTTTATTCATCATACTAACTAAAACCAGATTGTCGTCTATTGTTGTTGACATTCGAAAACCAACAATTCGTGTTCATCTGATCATAGGTGTACGTTATATCTGACCTAGATTTCATTGACATAGTCAAAAGATTTTGTAACGGAAGACCTTGTATAAGATCCTAGTTTCAGTATTTCCATAGTCGCCTGTAACATTCGTTTTATTTTGGTCCCTGGTAATAATATTTCCCTCACAATAATAGCATCTGAATTTCACCACGTGACTTGTACGTCCTTCACATTTGTGGTATTTTAATTATGCCAAACTTAGCAATGTTAAGTGACAGTGACTAATTTAAGTAGAAGTTGCAGGGGTCCTATGAAAAGAAAGAAAGATCAACAGTGTAGAGTGAACATAAATGTAACAAACCCTCATCACATGAATTTATTTGATACGTTTTGGACATCACTGTTATGAAGAATGACTGAATTGAAACGAAAACACAGGACGTGAGCGATATCTGTCAGGTCTCACTATTTCAAAAGAACAAAGGAAAAACTCCAACCCTGAAAATATCGGCTTTATCAATCTCTGAGTCAGGGAAGGAAGTGATTAGCTGTGGTATCAATTCCTTTAAATTTCTAGACATTGAAATTACCAAAAGTATTCGCAGTTCATCAGAGAAATGAAAACAAATACTTATCCAACTATCAACCCATTTCGGTGTAATCGGTACATTTGAAGTTATTGCGGAACATATCAGTAACCATCTTTCCTCATATTTTAACAAATATCATCTCCTTCGTAAATAAAATCAGGTTTCCTGCAAAAACCTTAATGTCAAAATGCATTGACGAATCTTATAGACCATTGTCGCCTTGCGATCGAATTGGACGAAGGTACTGGCGCTGTCTTCATTGATTATATCAAACAAAAACATTCCATGTTGCTTGACAATTATATTTTATGTCTCGTTCCATTTCATGAATTGATCTTTCAATGTTACACCGTA
Organism: Megalonaias nervosa; assembly: GCA_016617855.1. Taxonomy (NCBI): domain Eukaryota; kingdom Metazoa; phylum Mollusca; class Bivalvia; order Unionida; family Unionidae; genus Megalonaias; species Megalonaias nervosa. Next base: position 18,104 of record JAECUM010048409.1, read on the forward strand.
AGAACTGATAGTAAAACAATTATATTGATTTCGTATTTGCATCAGTCTAACATTGAAACTACATTGTGAAATCTTTGTACCATAACATTTGCTAATTTCATTACATCATCAGGTTTCTGATTTGTTAATCTCTGTCCAGGATCGTTATGAAAATAAATTGACAAAGTATAAAATGTATTTTGTTCAACAGTATTTATGAAAGTTATTCGACAAACAAGAGTGACTTGTATGCAAAATATCCGAGAACAGAGACCTAGATTTCCGTTATTAGCAATGATAGGGATTATATTGCAACATAAAGTTTATGGTGGTACAAGAAAATAGTTTCATCGTACAATATATTAATAAATTTATCTTTAATTATGATTGGCTGAACTACGTTTGAAATAACTTCTTCATATTTGAACTCATGAATTCATATCTATATATTTTAGCAATAGGATATTTTCAGTTGATTTCCAAATATTTTAAGAATTTGTATCTGAATTAAAAAAAAAAAAAAAACCTTTGCTTTCGTGTATAAACGTTTCATAGGTGTGCTCGAACATAGTTGCGTTAGCAAATAAAGTGCGAGAAAATATCTTTATAATACTGCATATTTCTGACATCAATAAACTTGTAATTCCATGTGTTCAAAATCTCTAAATTTGCAAATAGTCTTCCATGGTCAGAATATTAATATATGCAGTGGTTAAATAAACTGAAAAGTATGAGGCAGGTATGCATTTTATTTGGAAATCAATGAAAGTAAGAATTCATTTTACGTTTCTCTTTCTATTGTTAAGAGATTATTATTGCACATTCTTAATGGAACGACTAAAAAAAAAACAACTGAGGTTGAATGTTTTGGCAAATAAGGTTAGATGTAAAAGATTACAGGTAACGATTTATAGATAAATCGACTCTGATAAATTCCTGGTTAGAAAGGTCAAATTATTATATAAGTAGTTGTTGATCTAAAGAGTTAGAAAATTCTGTAGCGTGGAAACGTGACATACCCAGCGAAATGAAATGTTTAAATATCGGTTTCATTTGTCAGTCATATCAATAATTTCCTGAGAAATTTAACATTCTTCATTACAATATAATTATATCCGTTCATTTATGATCCAAAGTAATTAATCGCATCACAGACACATTCAAATATATACATACGGGCTAGAAATGTAACCATACACTGACTTTGTAATTTTAACAGATTTTCCTGTTTAAGTTGCTTTATTACTTCAAATTTCATCAAAACCAGCGACTTACCTATACGAATTACAGTGATGATATTCCTGACTTTAAAGCAGCTCATATAAAATTCTGAAATAATGAGTACGACCCCACGCTTGGGTCATTCAGTTTTTAAAAGGAATGTTATTGAAGTACGTGTAGTTTTGATATTCAGAGTAGTCTGTAATACAGGGTATTTTTCCCTATTATATATTTTTAAAATATAATATTAAAATATGAAAATAATATGAAAATATTGAACACCTTGGAAGTAAACGGTTGTGTCTTACCTGTTGTGCGAAAACAAATATTTCTATCATTATGTTGTTGTATTTTTTAGCACAAAGAACTTGACTAAATGATACCACAGAAACTTACTAAAATATTGTTGACTGGATTAGCTGTTTACGGTAATGTGTTTTGGTAATATCCCCATGTAATATATACTACTGAAATATTAGAGAAAATGATAGCCCTGACCAGTTGATAAGAACAATAACACTTTATAAGAGTTTCATTGAGCTACCCTTAATAATGTTAATTGTCTACTTTTAGTGCATATGCCGTGGTCGTATTAAAAGATTGATGAGCAGTATAGATTGAATATACATGCAGCAAATCGTCAACACATGAACTGTCTGGCAAGCTTTTGTGACAGTTGTTATGAATGATGGACGAATTGAAGACAAAAATAGAAGAAATGAATGATATGTTGCAGATCCCAATTGGCGCAGATAAACACCAGTTTTGAAAGTTGAAGAGGTAATTAAGTCTGCGGGAGAAAAGTAAACAATGATTTGCTTGCGTGGAAGGTTTGGAAATTCCATTCTTCCATTCAGAACCTCTTAGAAGCCTCGCTACTAGAGAAAAATATTGACTCTTGGTGATACTTTCCTATCCCACACCAACTGAAGTAATTGCTGTTAAAGTGCCTCTCATTTTGTGTGGTTCATTATCTTGGAAACTAGAAAAAAACATAGTATGACATGACTTTGACATCACCATTGAAATTTATTCACAAAGTAGAGATTTTTAATGCCTTTTACTTTTGCACCAAAACCAAAACGGTTGAATTTTAAATTGGTAAAGATGAATATAGACCTTATTATATTAACTTATACTATTGATGCTATGTCTTAAATAGACTCTACCAAATCAACGGGTCTAGAAGGAATTCACTCCTAAACTCTGAAAAAAAATCGATTTTCTCAATCTCTGAGTTTTGGAAGAAGTTATTAGTTACAGTATCGTTTCCCCATAAAGTTCAGAATTATTGAAAACAGCAAACACTTTCGCAATTCACAATAGAAACTCAAAGAATGACTTTTCCATCTATCAACCCATTTTGTTGCATCTGTATATTCAGACATTATTTCAGCGAGTATCTTTTCTTATATCTCAACAAGTATCATTTCCTCCATAGCTTACAATCAGGATTCGACAAAAACGTTCATGTCCACCTACATTGGCGAAACTTAGACACCAGTGGCTACTAGCATTCGAGCGAACATACTAGCTCAATCTTCATTGATTTAAATAAAATTCTACTTGCTTGACAATTTGGTAGTCCTTATAGATCTATCTGCCTACAGGTTTTGTTCAAACTCAATTACTTAGTTGACGTCGTATCTCACTAAAAGACCCCAGGTGTTTTGTATGGGTAAATAGAGTTTCGATTCAAGTAATAATTTTACTGCCATTTCTCGGGCCCTATTATAAATTGCAGTGCTCATCTTGAATTATTTGTTTGGTGCCCATTTAAAGCCTTTGACGAGACTGCATTGAGAAACTAACCAACCATAAAAGACGTTAAGGACAGAAGACGTTTAGTATACCTTTTGTCATTTTACGTTAGTTCCCGTCATATCAATTTGATATTAGATTTGTTTACATCGTTTTCTCGGGCCTCTATATTATAACCTCTACATGCAAAGCCCACTGCATTTCAAATGAAAACTGTAACCTGTACAGGGTGGGTAGGGTCCTTGTAAACATGTGTACCATAAATGTACAACCACATATCTTCAGGGAATACTTTTGGAATTATTCTGAATCTGCTTACCGTAAAAGTATTACACGATTTTCGATTTTGTCAGGGTTGTATCACTTGGGTTGGAGAGTAATGTGTTGACCTCGTATGCGTCTTCGGTAAAAGTACAATATTAAACAACGAAGACTGACATTATAGAGGTTCTCGTTTATAACATAAGTGCGTAGTAAATCTTTATGTCATTATTAATCAAATGGTATTATGCGATTTAGTTTTAACTTATCATAAAATACTGACATCGACCGTTTTGTTTACCTTGTGGAAGCGAGTTTTGTTCGATTGTTCTTCTTATGCCTTATACGCACTGAAATCAAATTCTCTACTAACATTCCTGACCACAGAAACAAAAAAGAAATATATGTTTACGTTTGTGTTCATATATAGTTGACGTTATATCTTACATAGATTTCCATGTTTATTCCAAAAAAGATTTATTCATGAAGTTAGATGCGGGAGGTCGTGGGTTCGATCACCGGGCGGGTCATACCAAAGACTTACAGAAATGGTACTAACAGCTGCCTCGCTTGGCTGTCAGCATTAAGAGGCTAGTGTTAGGACTGGTCGGCCTGGTGTCAGGATAATGTGACTGGGTGGGACATTATGCTGCATGTCTGCGGCATGATGCCCCAGTGCTAGACATCACTATAAACTGCCACACTGCAGACATCGTAGCGATATGACTGAAAAATTGTTAAAGCTAGGTTTAGAAACCCAAATCAAACACACATACACACACAAAATTTTAATTCTAATATAATTCCATAAAGAATTGTGTACTGTGTTTGGTTTTACGTTTATACTTTCTGAATAACTACTGGATTAGTTTGTTCTTTATGATATGTCAACCTTTTGTTATATTGTTGATAAATCGCACATACCGCATACTTGGTAATATTTTTCAGATTTTAATGTTTATGGCAAAACGGCGGGAGGATGCGTAGGTACGTCCAAATCTACCTTTAAAACACCATCTGATTTGTCATCATCTTTCTATTTCACTAAACAGGCACTGGTCATCTTGAATTATCTGTTTGGTGCCTATTTAAAGCCTTTGACGAGACTCCACTGAGAGTCTAACCAACCATAAAGGACTTTAAAGACAGTAGACAAAATATATTCACTTGGTTAAGTTATATTCTCTTTACCGTCATCTTTACGTCATTACATTCATTTCATTATTCATTATATTTGCATAATTGTTGAATTGTGTCAAAAAGCCAATCAGCATATACTCCTGATGAATCACCTCATTAAACATAACCATATACAAACATATAGGAATATTTTTAATATAACTATATACAATATGTAACTAAGTACAAACATATCGACCTATTTTTAAAATATAACTTTTAATAAATGCAAAGTTTTGTAATATTATTTGGCATATATTGTTCTGTTTCTCTGAGAATTATTAGCTGTTGCTTGAGAATTAGAAGAGAAGCACAGCTTTAATCATTGTGAATGAAAGGTTGTAATTATTTAGGATACTTATGACATTATGCGCTTCACTTTCGTACTGTCTTGTTAAATGACCTGTATGTCTTACTTTATCAGACATTTCCCTACTTTTCAAATGTATCACATGTTATTTGCAATAAAATGTATTCTATTTTATACTATATCAAGGTTACTTCAACATCGTTATTTCTTCAGCTGTAAAAGTTGTTTCATAATCCTTATTTCGTCACAGAATAGATAGAATACATTTTATAGTATTGTATATAGTTATATTGAAACATCTTAATATGTTTGTTCATGGCTATGTTTAATGAGGTGATTAATTAGGTGTAAATGCTGACTGGATTGTTGACAACAATTAGACAAATATCATGATGTAGGTAAAGATTGTGAAAAATGTTACAAAATGTCATCCCAAATAAGCTCTAAATATCTGGATAAAGAAAGAAAACGTATTTCCTAAAAGTTGACTTTTTGACAATGTCCTAGTCCAGAACGAAGGCACATTTCAGATTTTTACGGCACGGTATTGTTTCTAAAGGTGGGTCTTATTGCACAGCTAAAATTAATTGGCACTCCAGAAAAGAATGACTCACAACTGCACACAAGTTGAACTTACAAAAAATTAATAATACTTTATATACTGACTCTTAATTTTCACTAGATAGTAGCAATAGGGGACAATATAGGGCATAGGGGCCAAAGAAGGAAAAACAGGCTGGCACGATATTGCTCAAATATTTATAGGGTATATGAGGCCAAAGAAGGACAAATGGCCTGAGGCGATATGGGACAAACATTTATAGGGTATATAAGGCCAAAGAAGGAAAAATGGCCTCGAACGAAATGGGGCAAAGATTTATAGGGCCTATGAGAGCGAAGAAGGAAAAACACCCTGGGACGATATAGGACAAAGAGGGATAAGAACAAGGAAACTGAGCATGACAAGACCTCCTGGGACGATATAGGGACAAGATGGATAGGATTAATACACATGCATGGCATATTTTGAATAAATCGTTTCGAGGCATATTAGTGCCCCTGAAAAGGACCTTTTTATTTTATGTTAACACCATTTCGTTAAGATATAGGGCATCGCATAGGTCTTCATCTCTTCCTTAAACTTAGTCTAAATTTAGGATCGTAGACGAGGATTCGCTTCAGGCAGCCTTGTCTCTCCACGTAGACCCTTCTTTTCCAAACGGTCGTATCGGTGATCCGGATGATTGTCCATGATGATTTGACATACATGTGTAAGTCCGTACGGAACAGCATTGACGATACGAGAGTAGAGTATTCAACGTTCGTCCACATCTTGTGACGAGACCAGATGAAGGGAATCAAGTGCAGTGCGGTTATTTCTAGTCGAAGAGCGGTTCGAAACGGATTGATATTGTTCCCCAATCCAAACACGCGTTACAAAATTCAGCCACCGCGCGGAGTCTGTCTTCCAATCCGAAGAGAGCAATCTGTGACGTCACATTCCCTATATAGGTGCGCTAGCGTCTGTGCGCAGTGAATCGATGCGACATTGTATTTTAAAACATGACGGAAACAAAGAAGACGATGAATTGGGGTGCACCAGCCGTAGTGACGAGAAGCGATGGCATAGCAGCGGATACCAAAGTCAACACGGACCTACTTCCAGAAGAGGTCGAGTTTAATTGGGATTTAGTAGCTTTTCTCTCTTCTTCGCAAGAATTTGTTCCGGTACCAGCACCTTCTCCACCTTCTTTACCACACGTCGAGGATTTTAAACAGAGACAGAAAGAAGAATTGGAGAACTTTGTACAGCAGCAGAAAGAAGCAGAACAAGTTTTTCTCCTTGAACAGCAACAGCGAGAAGAAGAAGAGGCAAGAAAGAAACGACAGGAAGAAGCAGCAGAGAAGAAACAAGGTTTAGGAGAGATGGAGAACAGTGAAACTCAAACGGTGACGGTACTCTTAGACATTTTCGCAGAGTTAAGATGTCTGAAACAAATGTATCAGACTTCGTTATTACGGCCCAAGAGAAAAAGACCTTCCCGAGCCCAAAAGCCCAACCCGGTCACTACGCTTGAGATACCAGCCCTAGTGATTTCTATCAAATCATCGACAGGAGCAAGCCCAGAAGTAGGCCATGACCTTGGCAAAGGCTTAAGGCAGTTAAAGCTGATTGCTTCTCGTTCCTGAGTTTTTTTGTTGTTTCTTTTTTTAAACTAAAGCAAACACTCAAAGGCCTCAATCAATTAAAACTCAAAATCCCTTTTTACCCCATGATGTACATGTGTGAGTGCGTGAGTGTAGAGCCTTGATCATTCTAAATAATCAAAACTTGGAGACACTTACGTTTTTTCTGTCTGGTCTATTCTGATACAAATAATACAATCCAATCTCACAACACAGCACTTTTAAAAAGTTCATAGACGTCTTCTGTGTCTTTTATTCTTCACCCTCTATTTTTTGAATTTCTACACTTTCACAGGTTTTTTTTCCTCACTTTTTCTCGCGTTCTTTTCTTCTCTTTCTTCTCTTCCTGGACGTACCGGGGTTCATCCTTTGCCGAGGGCACCTCTTCTTCTTCCTCCTGCTCCTGTTGTTTTTAGTAGGGCAGTCTGAACTTAGGGCAGTCTGAAGACAAATGTCCTTTCTCTTGACAATGATAACAGGTATCCTGACTTTTGCCTCTTTTGACACTGGTCTTACTTCTTTGACGGTCTGGATATTCTGTAGCCCAATGCCATTTCTACTGACAGTTCTGTCAATAGTATCTTGACTTCTATCTCGAAAGGATGAGGAGTAGTCCGTCAGCTTGTCTGAAGAAAACTTTCTGATCTGTGTGGGCTCTTCCATCGTGCTGGTCCGTTTGAGAGTGAAATGAATACTGTGATGGAAGGCACTGGCCCTTTATATATACACTGGCCTAACGTGAATATATAGGGGTCCATGACGTTCTAAATATAGTCATTTGACTTTTTGCAGTCAAGATGAAACGATCGCATCATTTCGTGAAGAAAGGAGAAGAAAGTAAGAGACAGAAACGTGACTTATCGCCTCGCACAGTAGCTGAAGCCTTGGCTCAAATCCATCCCAACGATTTTGGAGATGAGATGAGTGAACCAAAATCCAGACCCAGAGGATCTACACCAAACCAAGTCCACCATCACCATCAGTAATCCCTAAAAAGTATTACAACATTCGAGAGACGGACAAACGCTCGTCTGGAAAATTTAGAACCACTGCCTACACATACACGGTGAAGCTTAAAGATTTCAAGTCCGACGTACCGCTGGAGAAAGCATAAGGGTTCATCACCGATCTGTGGGATTCTTTGTTAACCACACTGAAACAGCAAAGTGAAGCCAAAGAAGACCATCATTGGAGAATTTCCATTCATCACGACAGTTTGAAGTCCCCAATTTGGATCGAGTTTTGCAGCCCATCAGAGCTGACACCTTCCAAAGTCATCGACAAGATTCAGCACGTGCAACAATCAAACGACAAGTTTCACATCACTGATGGAAAAGCGACACTGTTTCATGACCCACGTGTCTCTTCCCCAAGTGACCTGACTACGCAAAAAGGAGTTATTGGTGGACGACCTTAGTGACATCAAGCGCAGCCTCGTTCAAATTAACAATACTCAAGACAAGATGTGTTTACCCCGTGCCATCGTGGTGGGACAAATGTATGCCGACATGAAAGACAAGACAGAATGGAAAAGAGACTGAGAGAACATTCGAAAATCCGTCCGAACCATACAACGAAGAGAGGCAAAACTCCTGTTACAGCAAGCGGGGTATCCAAAGACACACCCTGTGGCATTCCTGAAATGCAAAAGTTGCAAGACATCTTGGCTCCACTTTATACCTTGAAAGTGCACCTTCAAGAAGTGCGCGGACCTCTGTTGTTTCGAGGCAATGATTTTAAAGACGGAAAGTACAATCAGGTCTATCATCACGATGAAAATTTCGATGTCATTACCAGTATCACTGCATTCCTGGAACACTGTTGGTACTGTGAGAAATGTGACTATGACTATAACAATCGAGAGCAACACAAGGATTGTGAAACGAAAGGTGAGGGATGTTTGGCCTCTAAACCCTGTCTTGAGGAAAGACAAGAACGAATGCATCGCCCAGCTTGTCAGCTCACGTTTGTCAGTCCAACTTGTTACCAAGAACAATTGAAGACGCAATGTTCTCAGCGGAAAAGTGTTTTTCAACTCCTGAGATTGTGCCTTACTTGTGGACAAGGCATACTTACCAATAATACGACGGCGCACGTATGTTCAGGAAAGAAGCGATGGCACATTTGTCGCCAAATCGTGGACTTGGAACACGAATGCTACATTCAAAAATACCATTCCAAATATCAAGAGGAGGAAGATGACCAGGAGAAAGGCAATTTCAACTTTTTCGATTTCGAATGCATGAAAGAGACTGGCATTCACATTCCTAATTTCTGCGTGGCTCATCGAGAGTGTGAGAAGTGCATCCAAGAGCCTATCTTTAGCCATTGACCCCAGTGAAGCAAGATTCGTGGAGGACGAGAAAAAAATCTTTCGTGGACCTAACACGTTGGCCAATTTCGCTCAATGGATTTTATATGTGGAGCCAAGAAGACATCAACGTTACGGAGATTCTCATCGCTATGCCACGGTGGTAGCTCACAATTTCTCGGGATACGATGGGCAATTTGTTCTCAGATACAACATTACGACTACGAATACCGGGACAAACAAGAAGTGCACACCGAGTGTAAAGTGAAAGGAATGACTGTCAATTATCGCACCAGTCCAGTGGTGAACTTTGGCGTATTGAAAGAAGCCTTGCAGTCTGGACAGGATCAACGAACCGCACAAGATCGTACATTTACGCACACACCAAATCGTCAGTCGACTCTTGACAAAAGTCTGTCAAATCGTGTAGCAGAAGCGAGTTCGGCTTCCCTACCACTTCACTTTACTCTACGGTCACGTCGATATCGGTCAGCATATACAAGTAGACAACGTCAAAAACCGATAGTTCACTGTGACTGCCAAAACCAAGCGAGAAAGATCAATGCCAACAAAAAGACAATACCAATCAAGTTCGATGATGCTCAAGTGCAGTGCGATGCTGTGCATTGCGATGGCAGGATGCCGTAAGCTGTGACATCACCGATTCAGTATCACATCATAGGAACTTTGCTATGACTATACCTACCATGGAAAGTGATGATGTGCGTGTCAAACCTGACGGATGCGAAAGCGATGCTATTTGTCATCGTGCATCTTTTTACTTGACTTGTTTTCATGGTGGATGTCATTATTATGAAACATTGCGGCTACCACTCTCCGGCTGTCATCCAAAACTGAGCAAACTCCTGCGAATTTCACCGTACCCTCATCGAAATGAACCTGTGAAAGACGAATATTCGTTCCCTGTGCGTTTGCCTAAACACTGCGACTTTGAAAGTCGATTCCAAACCTTCCGAGGAAAATGGCCAAAATATCTGGGAGGACCTACCCACGAAGAATTAGCTAGAGCCGGATTTATCTACTTGGGCGAAGGGGATCAAGTCAAGTGCTTCAGTTGCGGTGTGTCACTTCATGAGTGGGAACAGAAAGCTTCCGCTTACCTGGAACATTCTCGATGGTCTCCGGATTGTCACTACCTACCTTTAGTGGGAGGACTTCAGTATTCTCTGGATGGATACTTTACAAGAGAACATTCGTAGCATCCCTGTGGAGTTGAGAGAACGCATTTACCGAGAGTTGGTCAAAAGACAAGTGAAACACAAACTCAGAATCACATCTCCATTTTTAAACTATGCCCTTTCCCAAAATAAACGAAGATTGATTATGGGAGGACGCTGCTTCAGTCATGACTATAAACAAGGCTATTGGCCACGACCCAGTGATTCTTGAAAGGATACTTTACAAGAGGGCATTCATGGTTTACCTGTGGATTTGAGAGAAGGCATTTACCGAGAGTTGGTCAAAATACAAGTGAAACGCAAAGATCAATTGCATCCGTTACGTCACCGGTACTTGAACCATTGGTGCCTGAATGCTATAAGAGGATTGATTCATGTGAAAGCGTTCCAGTGGTCAGACATTGTTCAACTGGATGAGGAGCAGAAGCGTTTGGTTGCTACTCATCCTTCTATTTACACGCTGGCCATACCACAACGAATTCCAGAGGAAGAGGTAGAGGAGTATCAAAATCTTTTGCGCTACCAAATTTTGTCTGTAGAGGAAAATTCTGTTCTGGGTGTAGTGTGTGACCTAGTGACTACAAATTTGGAATCGCCACTGCAGTACGATTAGCTCTGTGCAGAAAATACACTTATTGCCTCCGACAAAAGAGGTATAAAAACTGGCTACCTTGCCACGACCTCTATCAGTTGTGATACAACAGATTCCGTGGAAGGAAATCAATGACAATATTCAAACGGTGGAGAATTATCAACACCTATGACGAGAGCTGTGTCCATTGCATTGGGGTCGAAGTGTGGTGTGCGTCTTAGTGACTTGTTTTCTGGGATTTTGTTTACTAGCGTATTCTTTGTGGACTCTTTACGAACCGTACATACCACTCCAAAAAGCATGAAAGTGATCCCTTTAAATGTACACGAGAGACTCACTCTGTTAAAAGTCTTCTGCTTTCTTCTCGATACTTCTCGACCTCTGCGGGAAAACAAAATTCGTCGATTTTTAGGCACTGAAGATGTGTACGACGATGTGTGTGTAGCTTGTGACTTACACCTTCACTGGAAAGATGTACGTGAATGGAAAAGTTTGGGCTTCGAGTCTTGGACAAAGGAAGTGGCACACTTTGCCCAAGATTTGTCATCCTGACTTCAAACATTCAGTATCCATATACTTAACCATTTGGCTTTGATGTATTTGTATCTTTCGTGTTGTTCACATTTAAAGATTGCAATAAACGTGTCCTGAGAAAAGTATAAAAACTCTTGCCTTGTGTCTTCGTGTCAAAAGTGACATTCCTTCATGCTCCCTCTTCCTCCACTGTCAGTTATCGACTAAAACTTTGATCGGGCTAGTTGGGAGGCCTTGTATCTTCGGCATCCCTTTAACATGTTAATTGCCGAACGTGGCGGTTCAGGCAAAGCCGAATTTGTCAAACGTGTAATCGAACATAAACATCATTTGATCGATCGTCCCCCTCGATGAATCATGTGGTGTTACGAAGAGTGGCAATCGGCATACACCCTTGTGAGAGAAAGTCAAGGCGATTCTATCGTGTTTGTGGAAGGGATTCCTGGCGAAGACAACGGGATCGTTTCTGAAACTAGTCAAACACATCTGGTCATCTTCGATGACATGTTAGGAGAAGACAAGAAGATATTAAACTGTGGTTTACGCGCAAAGGGCATCATCGTAATGGCAGTGTCATTTACATCACACAACATTTGTTTCAACAAAGTAAAACCCATCGCACTATCAGTCTCAATGCTCATTAAGTGGTGTTGTTTAAAAGCCCTAGAGATCAATCGCAAGTGAAAGTCTTAGCCAAACAGTTAGGAACGCTTTGGCTGACTCATGCGTACGACGATGCCACTCAAACCCCATACGCCTATTTACTCGTGGATTTAAAACCCACCACCCCAAAGCATTTGCGATTTCGTATCCATCTGTTTCACCACTGGTTCTAAGACGGAGGGCCTGTCGTGTACACAAACCCGTCGTCGACGTAATAACAACAACAACAACCAAAAAATTCCATAGAAACCTCGGTCACTTTGGGTCTGTGTCACACATCGTCAACATGACGTCCCTTCAGTCTCATCTTCCAGTCAAATTGATTCGTACTTTGTACGGCATCAGTCGCGACAAACATTCCACAAATACGTGCTCGTGTCTTAGAAGCCAGTCTCAAAGAAGTCTTAGGATGGTTTACGGTGACAGCACGTCAAACACTGCAAGGCATCATTCACATTCCACATCAAACCAAAAGCTTTTTTTGAGAGAAACAAGGTAGCCTTGACGCAACTGGCCGATCCTCGCGTCGACACTCAAACCTAAAAGCAAATCATTTTGAAACCTGGAGGTAGCGGTTCTCTAGGAGGTGTGATCATTCGCTCTCTCTTAAAATGGGATCCCAATACCCCCAAAGTCCTCCCCAATAAAAAGGTCACTTCCAAACATAAAGGTACCCAGAAGAAAAAGAAAAAGAGCTATGGTGTCAAGACCAGGTCACAGCCTCAGAAAATGATAAGTCCACAGAAAGCAGCTTCTACCGGCAAGAGAGGCACAGCAGCCAGGAAACAACATTACATTCGCAAACCACGACCTGCCTCAACGGTCACTGCGTCCCCAGTAGCCTCAACATCTTCCACTTCTCCGTTGCTGGTGATGCCAGCCAAATCTGATATGACACGTATCTTTCCTAATTTGATGAAACGTTGTAAACCCCCGTTTCTAGAAACTTCTCCTCCAGCGGAGACACCCTCTTCCTCTTTAGCGGCAGTGGCCACTGCTCACAAAATACCTGTCCCCAAAATCAATGTCCAAGAGACATCGGGCGTGCTAAAGACTTTACTAGATTCATCGAGGCAAGAACTGTCCCGACTGAGTCAGTTGCGAAACCCTTCACGACGCGTGATGCCTGCCATAAAAATGACGAGCCGACAATCAGTGGCGATGCATTCCAGTATAAAAAAGACCCGAGGTAAACGACAGAGTCAGTGTTGTTGTGCTCCTGAACGCTCAAAGATGTTCCATCAAAAAAGTGCACACCGTTACCATCGTCGTTCTTCTGTCCAAAAAGGAAAGGAAAAAGAAAAGGACTGTCACGTCATCCGAAAAAATGCTTAGCCAACCATCGACGTCACCCTCTGAAAAGAAACACTCTTTTAAAGTAAAGGGTACGCCACCAAAGGGGACGATTGTTTCGCAAGTTTGGGGGAAAAGTCGTCACCTTTTTGACGAAGCAATAGTCCAAACAATGATAAAAGGCCGTGTACCAAGTCATTGACGTCAGTGTATTTGTGTGTGTGTGTGTGTGTGTGTGTGTGTGTGCGCGCGCTCTGGAGCAAATAAACAAAGATGTCACACCCATAAGCCATCCCTCTTCTACCTCCAAAGGAAAGAAAAATAAAGGAATGCCTCCTCGTTTAGCCAAATGGACGTGTTGTCCGTCCTGTCCAAAGCTTCTCCACCCATGCGAAAACAACTCATTCAAACCGCCTCCAAAGAAGTCATCGATACCGTGTGTAAATGATGTCTGAATATCTTGAAAGGAACGATACCTGTGTCTAAACATCATAATGTGTGCTTAGCCAAATATCGACACGTTCTTCGCCAAATGGTTAAGAATAAAATGCCCATCCATGGAAAGAAAAAGATGTTGGTATAACGAAGAGGAATTTTGCCAGTTATGCCCATGTTGTTAGCACCCGTGCTGAAAGGAGTATTGGGAACAACGATTATGAGACTCATGCAGGGAGCTGCTTCACAAGGAATGGGTCAAAAATGAAAAGGTGCAAGAAGATAAAAAGAGTACACTGGAATCAAACGATCACAGATGTGACCATTTAAATCTGATGGAAGGACGAAAAGTGGCTTTAGTACCTTAGAAACTATGGATGGAATACCATTGTTGGCAAGAACAACGGATCCCGCATTTACCTCCCAATCATCATTTGACCGAAATGTCCCAGTTACAATACAATTGCAATCGTTGATAGATCCCAGCGATTTGTCAGAAATGGAAAAATCGCAAAGGTACGGTCACTTGTTGCAACGACTGCAACTCTTTCACCAGAAAGCTTTAGACGAAACAGCTCTACCCACTCTGAAAGATTTTAAGACCCTGATAAAAAGTCCATCACCACCACCACCATCAGGGTTCAAGACAGTAGCAGCACCACGGATGCACGAGGAAGAAGAGGCATGAGACGTCTTTCAAGCACCGTCAGCAGCTCCCATTCCTAGTAAGATTGCAGCGTCCATGTTGACCCCTTCCCCTACACCCCAACGAGAAGAACTTAAAGCTTGGGTTAAAAAGATGATGTCATCTCCTTCTTCGACAGAAGTCAAAAATAAAGAAGCAAACCAGAAGTGCAAAACGAAATGAAGACCAAAACCATCCCATTACCACCACCACCGCCAAAATTACCTTCGACTTCTACTCCCGTATCTCATCGGACACGTGAAGCCGTTACTAAACCACCCCCTCGTAGCATCAGTGAAGAGTGGATAACTTATTAAAACATGGAGAAGGTGTTAGCCAGCATTTACTACGATCCATCCCATCCTGCAGGTTACGGAGGAGTTCAGAAATTGTATCGTGCTGCCAACACTCGACTGAAAAGTGTTTGTTTGCCTCAAGTGCAGCGATGGTTACAAGAACTGGCCACTTACAACTTACACAAACCCATTCGACAAGAATTGTTCAGAAGTCGCACCCGAGTGGAGGGCATCGATCATCAATGTCTCTCATTTAGCCACCTACAATCGCCGCTAAACAAATTTTTGTTTTGTGTCATCGACGTCTCTTCCAAATTTGCTTCGGTCTTGCCATTGACTTCTAAATCAAGCAGAGAGCTAGTGCGAGCCCTAAAGCTGGTGTTGAAATAAAGCGTTCGTCACCCTCTTCGATGGCAAATCGACAAAGGCACCGAATTTCTTAACCAAGCTTTCCACAAAGAAATAAAAAAACGTGACATTCGTTTTTTCACCACCGAGAATCTCGAAACCAAAGCCAGCATCGTGGAACGTTTTCAACGCACCTTGAAAGAACGCATGTGGAAATATTTTACACATCAACACACTCTCAAGTACATCGACGTCCTGCCGTACCTAGTCCAAGCGTATAATCAATTTTACCTTCGGAGCATCGGACGTGCCCCTCAAGAAGTGACTCCCGACAAGAAAGTGACCGTCTTCGAGCGCCTGTTTGGTACGTCCCCGACGGAGACTCTCCCCAAGAAAGGTGGAGTGTTGGCAGTAGGAGATTGGTTGCGCATTGGCAAAACCAAACGCACTTTCGACAAAGATTACTTACCCAACTGGACCAACGAATTGTTTCGTGTCACTGAACGAGTGCTTGGCCGTCATCCAGCCGTGTCTAAATTGGACGACATGAACGGGGAGGTGTTAAAAGGAACGTTTTACTTGCCCGAGTTGCAACAAGTGACCAAAAAAGAACACGAAGTGTACGAGATTGAAAGCATTCTCGATCGAAGAATTCGTAAGGTGGGAAAACGGCGTGTCAAGGAAGTCAAAGTACGTTGGAAAGGATATCATTCCAGTTTTGATTCTTGGATCGAAGTTTCGCAAATCATTGACCATTAAAAGATGTGACCATCATGCCCTTCAACACAACTTCAACCTCTACCACTACAGCAGTGATCACTCCTTCCCCCAGTTCTTCTCTGCAAGATCTACAAAAGCAACACCTGTGGGTGTGGTGTGGAGAACGTGTGCCTAAAACGCCAATAGTTTTTTTTTTTTTTTTTCTGCCAAATGTTTGTGATGTATTGTGTCATCGGTGGTGCCATTGCCAATCTGAGTTTGCAACAAGGAGACAAACAATTGTGGACCATTTTACTGAACTGTTTGCGTTTTAGGCACACGTTATCCACACCACACCACACCGACAAGCGTTGCTGTCTTCCCAATCCGTCCCTGACATATTCCTCTAACGGGAAGAGCGGGAGCTGTGCGTACAGCGTTAGCCCACCTTCCAACAATCACCATAACCATCACATCAATCCTCTTTGAGACACTACTCTGACCTCCAGCGGCCCCTCGGACACTAGAACTCGTGAATTATGAATAACCAATTCTACTTAACGTTACATAGTGACAGTTCCATGGAGGTGTTTCTCCACAATACTTTGTGCTGTTTCACGGCCAAATTACCTCAGACCATTCAATTGGATCACAAAGCCCATTGGGTAGTGCCTTTGGTGGAAATGATTCACCCTACATAAATCAAAAACGTCGTCGAAAATCAAAACACTTTTACGGTAGAAGTTCATGACGACCAAGTGCAACAAAACTTGGATGAAAGCGTCACTGTAGGTGACCATATGAAAACACAAGACCCCAAATCTAAACGGACCACGCATTAAAAACGAAATTCCAGCCATTACCGGCAACTTGGATTGTGCGAAATATGTTCGACTCTCCATAGAAATGAAGCAAGGACTGAATTTGATTTTTGTGTACTCCGATGCGGTTTAGTACAACGTGGTGGGACACACCTCCCACCGTTACTGTGTGTCATTCCTTTCAAAGTGGATTCTGACGAGGAAGGTGGAAACACCTATCACGTCCACCACGAATTTGTACATCCTCAGTATTTGCCCGTCAGTAAGTTGTATTTCGACGCAGTCAACATTACTATAAAAAGGCGATCTGGGACAAAATATTTCATTCAACAAAGGGAAAGTCACGGTGGAACTCCATTTTCGAAAACGATAACTCTAACCACTTGTCAGTCATGTATCCGGTGTACCAAGGAGTCGCTCAACAACGAAGACATGGTTTAGGAGATATGCTAAAACCGGCGTTTTGTTCAGTCACACCCGTTTTGAAACAGATGTTGACACGGGGACTGCACGTCTTGAAAGATGCCGCTTTGACGCAAGGCAAAGAATTTCACCAAAATGTCATCATCGACAAACTAAACCCCAAAGAGGCTTTCTTGAGGGCAAGCAAAAATGTCTTGCTTCAAACGGGCAAAGACATTTTGGACCGACGAGAAACTCCTATAAATCCTCCGGACGCTGCCGAATAAGGCATTCCTGCTTCCCTGACGTCACAGCAAGGACAAGACAGAAAGAGGCACCCTTTCAAAGGACTTCACACCCAAGAGCTACAAAGACATAGAAAAGAAGAACCATCGGAGACTAAGATATATTTGATTATTAAAAAAATCACAGTGAAAAAATGATGCACCGAGAGTCTTGCGCTTGTTCCAAGTTGGAACTGGATCTGTTGGCTATGCCACCCACCATGATGACGATGCAAGAGTCCCAATAGGTAGAATTTCATCCCGTCTCCTCTTTGACTGATTCAGCTCCCATCTAGTTTGAAATCAAAGGACAGCTAGAAGATTACGTCGATCTGAATAGCAGTTACTTGTATCTGAAACTCAAAGTGATCAAAACGGACAACACCAATCCGGGAGCCGATGCCAGAGTAGCTATAGTCAAACATTTTATGCATTCCTTGTTCAGCGAAGTGGCTTTGAGCTTGAATAGCAAACTGGTCATCAGTAGCATGGATACTTACCCTTACCGAGCGTACCTGGAAAATCTCTTGATGTACGGAAAAGAGGCCAAGAACAGTCATATGGATGCTTGCGTGGTATGGAAACCGGATACAGCGGGAGAGGACACGGTTAACGACACAGCCCTGACAGCAGATGACAATCCTCACAATGTCGGATTTATGTAGAATTACTTGAGGTCGTACTTGTCCCTGTACGAAGCCACTGGACACATAGGAACCAACACCAGTCATGGCTTTACGTACGAAGATTATGTAGGTGGTTACGCTGTGTGGGTCTTTGATTTCACTCCAGACCAATGCAGCGACGAGGGACATTTCCACCCTATAAAATCCGGTCAAGTACGTGTGGAACTTTAGTTTGTAGACGCTCTCTCGGTGAACGTCATCCTGTATGCCGAATTCGATATACCATAGAAATCAACAGTTTGAGTGAAGTCATTCTAGACTATTAGAAACTATGGAAGACTTATCACTCTTGGAATGGTGGAGAATCTTTGGAAATGGAATGGGAGGATACCATGAAAGCAGAACCCTAAGACGTAGACGAAGACGAAGAGAACAAGGTGGTCACTTCCAAATGTCCAGAACAAGAACAATATTTAGTGTCCTGCTTTGCCAAACACCTGGCGGATAAAATTACTAAATTGATCAAGAAAGATTGCTATGGATGTCAAAACGATCATCCTAGTCAAATTTAACACGATAAATGTCTGATGATGAGTCAAGAAGAAAAACTGGACGAGTGTCTGGACGACTCTTGGAGTCTCAACTCAGAAAAAGCAGTGTTGCATGAGTGGTATAAAGGCTTGCGTGATCATTCCTGCCATCCATTGACTACTCTAGAGTTCTATCGCATCAAAGCTCTCTTAGCCCAGAGTGCGGAGACGAAACAAAGAAACGGTTACTTGTCAGAAATTTTCAAGCATATAGTCAGAATTGAATTGATCACTTATCATTACCTGTGGAAAAAAAAAACAAGAAAAAATGGATACATGGTAACTTTATTACCATTTGAACAGCAGTTCGCAGACTGCTTCTTGGAATCCTGTGGTGTGTGCTTAATATGAACTACTTTATCGCAAACCTCAAGACCATCAAGCTTATGTCATCAACATGGACGACAGTCTCCTCCAAGGAACACACTGGGTAACCGTTTACTTCCCAAAAGAGGATTGTGTGGAGTATTTTGTTTTATGTAGATTACCCCGTTTGGAAGACGACATCATTGACTTTATGAGAAGAAATGCCCAGACGACATGATTCAATAATGTGAAATTACAAGGCACAGATTCCATGGTTTGTGGACAATATTGTGTGTATTTTATTCATCAACGCAGTCTTGGATATCTTTTAGAACATTTAGTGACTTATTGTGGTCGTAACTCTTCTAGAAACGATGTGAAGGTATATTTATGGTTTTATGACCATTATGGCTATATTTAATCTTTAGCTAGGAAACGCAGTGTACATTAATGGCCTCATGACTTCCATCAATGGAAATCTATCTTAATTTCACAACGTTGTCAACCTTGTCAAAATAGCTTGTTTGTTTGATGTTATATAAATTGTTAGTTGTTTGTTAAATAAAATATTTTGTGTTTTGAAAAAATGTGTCTGTAGTTTGTTTTAAAAAATCCACTGTGAATATATGCTCTTTGACTTCTGTCTATCCCTCACCATGACATTAGCTATCATAGTGTTCCGACCTGACAAAACCCTGTACGGATATTTTCTATCGCGTCCGCGTTTGAGCAATAAAAAGCGAGGCAGTCACTGGTCTGGCCATCCATTGTTGACTTGTCAACCTACGATGATACCTAGAAGACTAGCCAAGATGAATGAAGCTTACGTCAATTTACATAGTGTCAGGCAAAACCTGATATCGAAACCTGAAGAGATAGAGAATGTCAGGATGTTGAAAGTGACCGAAGACCTCATAGAAGAAGTCTTCAGAGAAGAAATCAAGACAGAACAAGAAGAGTGGACAGAGAATTATAGACTTCAGAAGCAGAAAAGAGAAAAAGAGCAGCAGCAGGAACCAGACAGAGGTTTTGTCGACTGTCATGTAGACACGAAAGAGTTCTCCCTCTCTTTCCGAAGAAGCAGACCGTATCCTGTGGGAAAGCCTACCGCCAGACGGGGACGCAATCTTAGACAATAAAATATTTCCATCACTCCCAGTCAACACAACATCCCTTTTCAGGACTATCCCAACACTCTATAAAAGACATACTAATTAAATTGCCAAAACAAGTTTGTATGTTAAAAAAAGAAGTGTGTCTATAAGCACTTCGATTCTCTGTCATGTCCGATAGTGTATGCCTGTGTTTGTAAGTAAAAACTTCAACGTGAGTGTTTCTTTTAGGTCCGCGCGTTTCATGCAATGGTAATAGTTGTATTGTAAGTTTTTGTGTCAGGGGATGTTTTCCTTCAAGTTCGTGCTCCAGGGATATAAAGCGGTAGCCTGGCTACCCAACGTTGACCTATCAACACTGAAGAATGAGTAGACTCACCAAGCTTCTAGAACTCCAGATGCACCTGCAATATGTCAGACGTCTTTTAGACAAGCTGGCTATGGAAGCCATATGAGAGAGTGCACGAATAGAAGAGGAGGAGAGGAAAAAGAAGTAAAAGAAGGAGAAAAAGATCCGGCATCACCTCATTCTAAGGCCTCAGTGCTAGGTGAAACCTGAGGTGAGGACACCAATGCCTCCACAGGCAATAACACCGCAGGCACGTCAACCCCAGCCACAGCGACATCAACCACCAGTACAGCTTGCACTTGAGGCAATGAGGCCAGATCATCATCACCGCTGGGTCGGGCACATAAGACAGAGGGAGCAATAAGTGTACATTATCCTTCAAACTGAGGGATGGGATAGTGAAGCAACTCAAACCCCCTCTGCACTCCCCACAGCAACACTGAATTGGGAGCAAGATTGGAGTAGGAGATGCGTGTGTGGTGCACGATCTGGGAGGTGCCAGCATTAACCAGGTGCATTTAGATTTAGAAAAACAACCCTTTTCAGGGCTAACCATCTCTCTAGTAAACAAAGACTATTCACGTTGCCAATTTGTGTGCAGTAGTTTGACTATAAACACTCACTCCTCTATTGATATGTGTGTTTGAGTGGATAGTAGAATGTGTGTTTTACGTTTGTGTGGATAATAGATATGGTGTGCTTTTTCTTCTTTTCCCGTTTGTGTGGATAGTAGAGTGTGTGTGTTTTATACGTTCGCGTGCGTTTGTGTGGATAGGATATATCGTGTGGGATTCTGTCTTCTCTTCCCGTCTGTGTGGATAGTATATAATATGTGAAGTAAGTGTAAGGGATGTTTTCGTTCACGACCGTGCTTGAAGTATATAAATCGTAGCGCTCGTCATTCGCGCCATTCTACATAGAATAAAAGGTGGTTAGTAACATGTAGAGGATGCTAAGATCGCAGGAGGCAGTAGATACACTACGTATGGTGGAGGAGATGCTATTTAGAATGCAGTTTGGGGTTTACAGTCCTCATAGACTAAGTATGGAACTCAACAATTTGAAGAAAGGGAAGGAGATCGTAAATGACATGATCAGAATAGAAAAGGAAGAAAAGGAAGATATAGAAGACAAGCAGGCGATGAGAGAATGGAATTAAAAAATTGAAACAGAAGAGGAGAATGAAAAAAGGAAGAAACAGGAAGAGGAGGAGGAGGAGAAGGAAAAACATGAGGAGGAAAAGAATGAGAAGAAAAAGAATAAGAGTGTAGGGGAAAAATGAGAAGTTGGTGGAAGAAATGAAGAACTTAAAAGGCAAAGAAGAAGACACCCAAAAACCCTTTTCAGGGCCATTCATATGCCTCGAAAAGATTTATTCAAAATATGCTATACATGTGCATGAACCCTATCCATTTTGTCCCTATATCGTCCCAGGGGGTCATGTCATGCTCAGTTTCCTTGCCCCTATCCTTCTTTGCCCTATATCGTCCAGGGTGTTTTTCCTCTTTTGGCCTCATATGCCCTACAAATGTTTGCTCCATATCGTACCAGGCCATTTTTCCTTCTTAGGCCTCATATGCCCTATAAAATTTTGCCCAACTCTCGATACATCTAATGAGCACGGTTTTTAAAGATAAACAAAAGTTCAAGCAACGCTATCATATCATATTTCTCTTCTTTCACAAATTTGTAAATACCAATTCGTGTCATGTTTGAACATCTGTTGTGATTTGAATCAGGTAATATTGTGCATGTGTTCCCAACACTCAACACATATATGAAATCAAGAAGTATATTTACGAGGATCGATAGATTGAAAGATAGAGATATAAAAAGGATGAAGAAAGAGGTATTATAAGCTGTCTCAATCTGTACTCTAGACGTGCTCTCTGATGCTGTCAAAAACAGAACTCCAAGAATCTGTACGTTTCTCAACTTTGCAAGTACACTCCTGTCTTGGACTATATATACACATACACAAATAAATTTGGGTAGGGCTTCTTTGATCATGACCACTATAACCTTATAATCCCATTTCCCCGGGGAATGTTCCTACTTATGTCGTAAACAAGTTTACTGTGAAGATTTGACTCCACTTTTACAGTAAATTGCATACGACGGGGAAAAGTTCATTTATTTTTGGAAAGGTTGGATGGAAATTAATGCCATATATGTGTGTGTGTGTGTGTGTGTGTGTGTGTG
>JAECUM010048413.1:0-24747 GCA_016617855.1 Megalonaias nervosa
GAACCTAAAAATGCAACATAAATGTGAATACAAATAAATGATCTTACACAGTAAAAGAACAAAGGTTAATGATTCACAGTAAATTCACACGACGAAAAGAATAATGTGTTTTACTCAAATAGTAAAAATGATGTATTGTACACATATAGTAAAATGTATTCACTCAAATAGTGAAAAATGAGGTACTTTACTCAAATAGTAAAATGATGAAAACAAAAGGGACAGATATCATACACAATATCTTTACAGTCCCCAAAACACTGGGCATAAGAAACCCCCAAATTAGCCCACGGCTAAAAGATTACATGCATGGAGTAACACAAACACATTCCGTCACTGGCACACTTGTCAATCAAGCAGTCATCATTTCATGTAGTCACCGACCACTATTCAGTTCCTTGGTCAATCAAGCAATCAGCGCCCACCAATTCGGTCAACAACGCCCGATCACCTGCTACTCGACCAGTAACACTTTCACTCAGCTCTAAGGCTAAACTGACAACGAACAAATAAGACAGAAAAACCGTAGTGTTTGCAAAACTTTACATGACTATTTCTACAGGAATGAAACTTTTAAATTTATTATGTTTCAACTAGTTTATTTCAACTTGTTACGGATGCTGGAAAACATTTTATACTGACCTAGAAAACGATGGGCCATAACGACAGCTGTTATTTTATGTAAATTTATGTAAGCGCAAATTATATCCCGGATATTTCATTATTATTGTAGTAATTATAGGCTATTGGGTGACTAATAAGCAAATTTCGATAATTATTTCAAAGAAAATGTGATTGTTAAACTCCTGTTGGACAAGTAAAGTCAATCGTAAACAAATCTTTTTTGTGTGACTGCGTTTTGTTCTCGGAGTTTCTAAGTGGATTTAAACCATTGCGGTAAGATCCTACAGGTATCTTAAGTTGTTTAAGATTACTATTAGGAATATTATCAGAATTTTTGTTAATTCTAAATTATTTGAGTTGTACAAAATTTAAATATTTTTGTGTTTTTGTACCTGGAAAGTGGGCAATCCTTTTTAAGCCGAAGGATGGCAGCGGCAGCTGTGGCTAAGCCCCAAGGAGGGAGAATAACAACTTACTTTCCCACGGAACTCAAGACAACAGACCAAGGAAGATTATTGTTAGCCTATAGAAGACCTGGAGTCCAGGTAATAGACCTTACCACCTTCACGGAAGGAGAGAGACCAAGACCAGCAGAACTACTGCAAGGATTAGTTGCCATGGGTCTTAAGCCCGAGATGATCCAAGGGCTGCAAAATGGAGGAAGAGGCATGTACTATATCTTCCCACAAAATGAAAAGATGCTTTTCAAGAATGGCCAGAAGTTCGACATAAAAGGCAAAGAGGCAAAAGTGTACAGCCCGCCTCCCCTAATAAAGCAATTGGGGGAGAAGAACATTGAAATACACGTATCAGGACTTCCAATAGAAGTCCCGAATGAAGAGCTGCTAGGGAAAATGGAAAAAAAATTCGGAGTAAAGGCCATAAGCCACCAGATGGCTACCTACTGGGGATTCCCCAAAATTCTGACGGGGGTCAGACTGATAACCATGACGGAAACAGAGGCAAGAAAGATCCCAACATCCTTCTATGTGATGGGGTTTAAAATTCAGATATGGTATAAAGGGTGCCAGTTTCACCGACCCTGTTTCAAATGCGGAAATGTGGGGCACTTACAAAGGGACTGTCAAGTGCAGACCACGGAAGTACAAAGCAGCTATGCAGCAATAGCGGCGGGAAAGAAGGGACAGACGGCTGCAGTTCCCTACCCAAAAGAAACAGACAATTCAAAAGAGATAGATGAAACAGACAACGGAGAGAAAGAAGTCCAAAAGAGATAAATGAGGAGACTGGATTAAAGCAGACAACACCAGAAGTAAATATATCAGCAGATACGACATATAATACGACGGCCTATACCCCAGATGAGTCAGACAAGTGGCAAGACGCGAGCCAAACCAGCTCTGCAGAAAAGAAAAAGGCGAAAGCAAGAGCAAGAAGATTGCAAAAGCAAAAAGAACTAGAAATCAAGGAGAAACATCAGAACGAGAAGAAGAAAACCTGCTACGTAGTGGATGACATAACACCAAACGAGAACCAAACCATTGAAGAATCTCTGATACTAGAGTCACCACCGAAAGGAGACATAGGAAAAGAGTCCATAACCCCAATTCTAGTTCAAAAGAGAAAGAGGTCCCCTTCGACCCCAAGGACTCCTTCGGAGCCAGAAGTCATCGAATTACTCAAAGAAGCACGGGAATCACAAAGGGCAATATCTTTAAATAGAGAGCAACAGAGGGATCCACAAAAGAGACCTCTAACTCTACAAGAATACAAAGCAAAAAGGATAGCCCACTAAGGGGAATTTTATATTTTGACCAATAAACAATTTATATTATAAATAAAATAATGAACCAATTTCAGCCAAGATGGAGGGACCAAACCTCAAAATCTTGACTGTAAATATTAATGGATTTAAAAACAAAGAAAAGAAAATTATAGATAATGCTAAACTGTACGATATTATTTTTATCCAAGAGACACATGGTCTAACCGAACAAGAAGTGAAATTACTGGAAGAAGAGCTAGACGCTTTAGTAATCACAAACAACTACCCAGGAAAGAAAATGGCTGGAGTAGCAACAATTGTTCGGAAAGCGGCCAAAGGCTTAAACTTTGAGGAAATAAAAACAAACATAGAATTTCAAGGTAGACTGATACACATTAAATTAAATAACTGGAACCTTTTTAATATTTATGTTCCAGCAGGGGGTATTTCTCCAACGAAAACTAAATTCATTACAAAAATTACAAATTATATGCAACAATTTATGGAACCTTGCATTATAGGTGGGGATTTCAACTGGATTTTAACTGAGGAGGATAAAAGTGAAAAACTTTCAGATTCGGACAAGGCACTTAAAAATGGGTAAAGATTTTTATTAAAACAAATAACTTAATAGATACTCTTAGATGGAAAAACACAAATACTAGGAAATATACTTATACATATGAGCAAAAGAAAGGGAGCAGATTGGATACTTTTTATATTTCTGAAAACCAAATTGCAACAATTAAAAAATGTAATATTAAAGATGAGAAAATAGCAGATCATAACTTGGTTGAACTAGAGATAAATTTTGGAAATAAATTTAGATGGGGGTACGGGATATGGAAAATTAACAATTTACATTTGGAAAATAAAACTTATATAGAAACTGTTAAAATATTCATAAATAGATTTAAATTAATTAATATAGGAGACATAATGACAGATTGGGAAAATTTAAAAAAAGAAATAAAGGACTTGACAAACTTTTATAGTAGAATTGAAAGGCAAAGGGAAAAATGGGTACAAAAATCTTTCTCAGAAATACAGCAAAAAGAGACTCCACATACAATACAAGATAAACAAATAATCAAACAATGGGAAGAATTGGAGAAGAAGAAATTAAATGGTGTTCAAATCAGGGCGGGGAAATTTAGTAATTTGTATAACAAAGGGAGGGGATTATACAGAAGACTAGAATTGAAAAAAGGGGAAACAGAAAAAGATAGAGGAAATGAATTTGGGGGGAGAAATTGTAAAAGACAAACAAAAAATCTTAAAGGGTATCAAGGAGTATTATACAAATATTTTTAAAACGCAACAAATAGAAGTAGAAAATATAAAGAAATACGTACAAGAAACCAAATATAACCAAACAGGGACAGAAGATAAAGAAATCTGTGAAAAATACATTACAAGAGATGAAATTAAAAATGCAATAACTAGTTTGAAAAAAGGAAAATCGCCAGGATCGGATGGGCTAACTAATGACTTTTACATTACTTTTAAAAATGATTTAGTTGATATTTTAGAATTGCTATATAATAATATTTTACTGAAAGAGGAAATGCCAAAAACTTTAAGGGAAGGGATAATTACTTTAATATATAAGGGGAAAGGCGAGAGAAATGACTTAAAAAACTGGAGGCCAATAACACTCTTAAACGTAGATTACAAAATATTGAGTAAAATAATAACTAATAGAATTAGAAAGTGCTTAAATAATATAATAGATTTTAATCAGAGCTGTGGGGGAATGGGAAGAAAAATTATAAACAATACATTATCAATTTCGGCAATTATAGACCTTGTAAAAAGTAAAAATGAGAAAGCTATAATGTTTCTTTTTGATCAGGAAAAGGCGTTCGACAGACTCGAGCATGAATTTATTTTTCAGACATTAGAGAAGTGTGGTTTTGGGATAAACTTAATAAACTGGATAAAAGCAATGTATAGGAATATTACTTCTAGAATAATAATAAATGGAGCCCTGACGGGTGAATTTCCTCTTCAACGTTCAGTCAGACAGGGGTGCCCTTTATCAATGATATTATATGCTATAGCCATAGAGTCCTTGAATATAAATATAAAGAATAACACTAATATTCAAGGACTAAAAATACCCAGTATGAAAGAGGAATTTAAAACTATATTACATGCAGATGACTGCACCAACTTTACTAGAGACGAATATTCTTTTAAACACCTACAAGAAGAATTCATAAAATTTGGAAAAGTCTCTGGCTCTGCAATAAATCATAGCAAGACTGAAATTTTACTAATAGGAAACTGGCGAGGATATCACCCAGGTCTCCTATCAAATTTGATAAAAACTCATGTAAAAGCACTAGGAATTACCTTTGGGCTGAACTCAACTCAAAAGAACTATAGTGAGTTAATATCAAAATTAGACGCACAAATTGAAACTTGGTCGCATGTCAGGATTAACTTAATAGACCGTATACAAGTTGCTAAGACTTACCTGTATAGCCAATTAAATTACATTATGAACACAACTCATTTGACAGAAGCCATGATCGGCAATATAGAAAGGAAAATAACGAGCTTTATTTGGGAAAATAAAATTCACTACCTAGCAAAAAAATACATATGCAGACCCAAAGTTTGGGGGGGGGGATTAGACCTCCCTAATCTAAGCTTGAAACAGAAAGCGATGATTTTAAATAGATTTAAAGTATTAAATGAAAAACCAGTATACCCATGGGAAGCTATTAATATTTACCTATATGGATACCTATGCAAATTTAATAAAAACATATATAAAAATAATTCACTCAGTAAACTTTTAGAACCTCCAGGATACTTCAAGAGAGTAAAAGAATTAATATACATAAACAGAAACAATGATGAACTGTGGAAAAAAGAAAAGGATATATATAAAACACTAATGGAACCCTTACTAAAAGAGAAACATGTGGTAGAATTAAAATACCCAAACTTTTATTGGGAAATAATTTGGAAAAATTGGGCAGGCATCAAAATGCCTGCTATCCAAAGTAGAATGTTTTTTTATATTCATGATAGGTGGCTAACAGGAGAAGTAGCCTTCGACAGACATTTAACAAACAACATACCTAAATGTAGATTGTGTAGCCGATATATAGACTCAAAGAAACACCTAATTCTGGAATGCAAAAATAATAAACTTGAAAGAGGAAATATTAAAACCAAAATACTTAGGAAATATGGAATTAATCTTAATTCTCATTTCTTATATACAAATGGAATTAATGATAAAGAGATATATAATGATATCATAAATTTTATAAATATAGTTATGAAAACGATAAGAGAGTACAACTAAGAAATTGGAAACAAATATATACCTGTGGGATCTTCCAACATAAAACAAATACATATAAAATAGGGGAAGGGAAGGACGAGGGTATGTGGCCAATACTACGTGACTAACGTGTGGTAGGACGGCCCGTACCGACTCCTAAACCCGACCCCTTAGAACACACACACACACAGCACACATTTCTGTCCTATAATCTACCTATCTTCTCTAAGACAGACACTAAAAACAAAAAAGAGTTCCAAAGCTAGGGAGGCCGGTATCGATCTGGATCACAACCGGTCTCCTGAAGCAAAGGAACTCATAAAGTTTAAAAAAACTAAGAGGATTTGATCTTTTAAAGCCAGCCCATACAATAATATAAATGCAGACATAACAAATAACACAAACAT
The DNA here is from genome assembly GCA_016617855.1 of Megalonaias nervosa. NCBI lineage: Eukaryota > Metazoa > Mollusca > Bivalvia > Unionida > Unionidae > Megalonaias > Megalonaias nervosa. Next base: position 6,062 of record JAECUM010048413.1, read on the forward strand.
ATAACATACACAGGGCAATATAGATCCTTGGCAAGGATCACTTAAAGTAAATGAGCGGTGACTTCCAGTCCGGGAAGAAAGCTCCTAGATACACTAGATTAGGATCGGTGTTTTAACCCTAATGCAAAATTGTCTTAAAAAGAAATTCTTAAAATAGTACAAATTGCACATGCAATCTAAAGAAAACAGAATAATATATATAAACTTTTTATATATCGGACTAGGGAGTCCCTCAGATGATCATATTTCTGAGAGGGACCACACCAATAATCGAAAATGTGTCGGCTGCAAAAAGATAATTTTATTTGTGCATGGCTGTCTTATTCTAGTCTTTGTTTCAATGTTCTAATGCGGCTTATCCAGTAAGATTCCCTTTTATCTGGTCTCGGAACTCCAGTTGGGGTTGTGAGCAATTGCAATAAGTGTTATATCACTTTAAGTGTGGCCAGGGGAGGAGAAGTGTTCTGCGACTTGGCTTCTGTACAGCTTCTTTGTCATCCAATCAGATCTATGAAGGGCGATCCTTTTGTGTAGCTTTTCAGTTTCACCGACATACTGAAGGCTACAGATCTTACATGTGATGAGATAAATTACATTCTTTGTTTTGCACGTTTTGTTTGGACCATGTTTGTTTAGTTGTTTTCTAGTCACTGTGCTAGAGAATGTCCTGGTCTCTATCATATGTTGACAGGTTTTGCACCTTGTATCGTCACAGGGGCTGGATTTACTAGGGTGGTCTAGGTTAGTGATTGGCGTTAGCTTAGCCCTGACTACGATGTCCTTGAGGTTTTTTGATCTCCGGTAGGCTACTACAAGTTTGTTTGGGAGAATTAGCTTTAGTGCGTCACACGATTCCACGATGACCAGTGTTTCCCAATGATTTTGCCTAAGTTGGGGTTGTCTGGATAATAGGTCAGGAAAATTGGTATCATATCAGTCTTTTCCTTCTCTCTATATTTTAGTAGGTCATTGCGGTTTATTTGTTTGTCCTTTTGGGTTGCCTCCGCTATCAGGTGTTTGTCGTAGCCTCGGTTAATCGAATGTTTTGATAGTTCCTCAGACCATTTTTGGAGTGTTTCATCATCGGAACAAATTATGCGTATCCTCAGTGCCTGGCTATATAGGCTGTTCCGGATGCAGTGTTTTGGATGACAACTGGTTGGGAGGAGATACTGGTATTTGACGGTTGGTTTTGAATAAATATCTATATGGAGTTTGTTTTCTACTAGTCTGGTTGTTTTGTCCAGGAAAAACGTGGTTTGAGTTGGAGACTTCCGCCGTGAATTTTATTGAGGGATGGAAGTTGTTTGCCTTAGATATGAAATCATCCAGATTTTTTCTTCCATGTTGCCACTTCATTTCCATAACATCAATGAAGCGTACCCACTGGTATAGCCTTAATTCCGCCGAAGCTAAAAGTTGACCCTCCAGTTTTTCCATAAAAATATTAGCATACAAAGGAGCCATTTTTGTACCCATTGCGGTTCTATTGATTTGAAGGTAGTTTTCTTCATTAAATTTAAAGTTATCGGGTTTTAGGACAAGCTCCAGGAGTTGGACTAAGAAGTGAGTGGGTGGATTGTCTACAGTTATTGTTTCCCATGCTTCTCTACACGCCTGTATCCCTTCGTTAGTATACAAAGATGTGACGTCTAAGGAAACAAGCAATGTATCTGGCAGTAATGGTACGCTTGTTTTGCATTTTATGAGGTAATCTGTCATGTCCTGAAGATATGATGGTAATTTGTGGATATGTGGTCTCATGAAATGATCCAAATATTCTAATATCCTTTCTCTGGGATGCCCGTTACCGGAAATGATAAGTCTGCCCAGGTTTTCTTGTTTGTCGATTTTAGGTAGAAGATAAAAGACTGATAGGATACCATTTATCCTGACTTACCATCCAGACAGCCTCAAAATAGGTAAAATCTTCGGGCAACACTGGCCCATCGTGGAATCATGTGACGCCCATCGTTTTTTAGGTCAATACAAAATAATTTCCGGCATCCGTAACAAGTTGAAATAAACTAGTTGAAGCATAATACATTTAACGGTTTCATTCCTGCAGAAATAGTCACGTAAAGTTTTGCAAACACAACGGTTTTTCTGTTTTTTTGTTTGTCTTGTCTATGTTTTGTATTTGCCATTGAAAAAGACTCATTAAGAGTCGAAAGCGCTCAGGCTAGTGAGATACAAGTTTTGCACTGTTCGTTGTCAGTTTATTGCATTTATATATACACAGGAAGTTAAGATATTCTAAGGTAAAAGGTGACATCATACTGAGTAACTCATCTTGCAACTGTAACATGAATTGGAGCTGCACAGTAAGCGTTGATTTTATACAACAATCGACAATTTTACGTCATGTGATCAGTAATATGTTAGGTAAATGGTGTTGTACATTTTGCAATATTCATTTAAACAGAAAGATTATTGTTCAGTTAAGTAAAAGAAAACTATATATATATATATATATATATATATATATATATATATATATATATATATATATATATATATATATATATATATATATATAATGCAATTTAATTATAAGATTTACGCGTAAACCAACAGTCAAAATACAGTGAACTTATGCAGAGATCACAATATCCAAGATTGTAAACAGACTGTTTTATTTAATATTTTCGTCCTTTAACTACATAATAGGTTGTATTTAAATTACCTTTCAAAGAATTAAATTAAATACCGGTGCAAATGCTTTATGAGAATCTTATTAAAATGTATGTCTCTATCGCGCATAAATACATAGTTTGGCTTGATTTGAATTTTCATGGTTCTGCGTCATGAGACATGCTGCAACGATATGTTATGTAATAATAAATGCATAGGGTCCTAAATGTGCTTAACGGCATCCAATAACCTCTATTTAGTTTGTAATAAAGCAGACAATTGAAAAGCACGCTTAAAGTCAGGTATCACGAAACTACTAACCAATGATAAGTAGCCACTAGAAAACATCAGCTATCACGCATGAGAACATATTGCAAGTTGAGGGAAGATTCTATGTGAAACCATTTATGTGATGAAGTAAATCTTATTATTAGTTTACAGGCACGTGATGGCTTAATCCGTACAATCTATAAAATGTTATATTTACAGGTATGCAATGGTGTACCCCATACAATATATAAAATGTTATATTTACGGGCATATTGTGGTTGGATTTAAGTGACGGAAAGTTGGGTAGTCACCCTCGCACTTTCATCCATTCCTGTCTGAATCCAGTGGTACGAAAATGCCAAGACGTCTGGAGACGTGCCCGGATACAATGGATTGCCATCAGTTCATACTACACCTGAGCTGATGCCGGGCGCTATCCACACAGATCTTGCTATCTGCCGTCACAGCCGTGGGATGCGCTTCTCTGCTCTGCCGCCTGATCTTTACAGATGGAGCCAAGTGTGGCTGTCTAAGTCTGGGTCAACAGTCACAGGAAGTACCATCAACTATTACATATGATAACAGGTGTTGACTGACTAGACAGCTTTTACACCGTAAAATTTCCGTAAATGTAACACATTCTTTTGTAGCGATTGAAGTAAAGAAGAGAGAAGTGGAACTGGAGTTGGGTTCGCCATCAAACTAGCATCTAGTCAGAAACCTCACAAATCTCTCAAAAGGGCGTGAATGACAGACTAATGCCGATGAGGCTCCCACTGTCTGGAAAAGACATGCAACTATCGTCAGCGCCTATGCACCCACCAAGACCACCCAGATGAGAGCAAGGACAAATTTTATGAAGACCTCGAGTCTCTTTTCGCAGAAGTACGGAAGACAGTCAAGCTGGCATGTCAATGACCACGTCGTCGTCAGAAGAGACAGGCAGGATATGCTAATGACGAAGCCCATGAAAAGTGCAGAATGCTTGACTGACAAAGGCACGTAGTCTCCAAACAAAGTCTTCAAGTTCAATACGCATATTCAGCCTAGCAGACGACAATTAACATAACACGTGTTCAATGTGTTTAGTGACTCAAATTGAAACAGGAGAATGGGAAACAGGCATTGGTCGAAGATATCCAGCCAGCAATAAACATTCAATACGAACTCAGAGAATGTCAAGGAAAACTTTTTGCAGAGACCCTGTGTACTCAACTGCATCAAAAAAAACCTAAGTCCCACCACACGTAAAGATCAAGATTGGTTTGATGAGAACAATGTTGTCATGAAGAGAATTCTGAATGAGAAGTTTCGGCTACATTATGCCCGTTTAGTTGACAGCGCTTCATCACCTATGAACAGAGCCTTCAACAACATCAAGATGACTGTCGAAAGCAAACTCAGAGAATTGCAAGACTTATGGATGAGTAATAAGGCAGATGAGAATCAGTCCTTCGCAGAAAGGAATGACATCAAGAACTTCTATAAGGCAGATGAGAATCAGTCCTACGCAGAAAGGAATGACATCAAGAAATTCTATAAGATCTTGAAGACCATCTACGGGTCTCAGTCATCAGGAACCTCTCCAATACTGAGTGCTGACAGCACCAGATGGACAGAACACTTCTACAAGATCCATAATCAACATTCATCTATCTGTGACGAAGCACATGATAGTGTGCCCCAAATGGAAATCAAAATATCACATGCTTATCCTGCAACTCTGATTGAAACTGAGAAAGAAATTGATCTGTTGTCAAATGGCAAAGCACCTGGATCAGACGCTACACCAGCAGAATTCTACAAAGCCCGAGGCTCACACATGGCACATAAACTGAAAGAACTCTTCTGTTCAATGTGTACTCTAGGAATTATACCACAAGGGTAAAAGCGAAAAGGCAACATGCAATCCTGCGACAACCACTGGGGCATCTCCTTATTGCCAGTAGCTGGGGAAATGACAACCAGAATTCAGCTGAATCGCATTGTGCATCACAACAATCAAAGGCTTTTGAATGATTGTAATTGTTGATTCAGTAAAGGACAAGGACATGGTGTTTGCAACTTGTCACCTCCAAGTTATGTCAGAAACAGAATTCAAACCTGTATATGACATTCGTCGGCCTGGCAAAAGCCTTTGATACAGTTATTCGTGGAGGCCTTTGGAAGCTTATGGCAAAATTGCTTTCCCCAGAGAAGTTCATCGTGATGGTTCAGCAATTCCATGAAGAACGCTCGATCATATCGTGGACGACAGCGTATCATCTGGATCAATCCAAGTCACGAACTGAGTCAACCAAGGCTGTATATTGAAGTCAACATCATCCTGAGTCTGGGATCGACATCGGACACATAACTGATGGCAAACTCTTGAATATGAGGGAACTACGTGCGAATGATAAGTTACAGGGAGTGACTGTTCGTGATCTACTATTTTGATGAAGACTGTTCCCTGAATGCCAAATCTGAGTCGGACATGCAACATAGAATGGACCGTTCCTCTTCACCTCGTGACAGTTTCAGTCTCACGATCAAGATGACAGGTGATTCACAGACCTGCACCAGGAAAGCTTTACATAGAGCCTGCCATCACAGTAAATGGCGAAACCCTCCTGTCTGTGGACATGTTCACCTACCTGGACATTATACTGTCACGTGCAGTGCAATTCGACAATAAAACCAACGCCAGAATTGCTCATGTCACGTCACCTTGCTATAATAAATGCGACTAAGAAAGATCTTCTACAGCGAGCTGAAGGAAGAAAACTCTTTTACGGTGTTTTAGAAAACTCTTCCAAACTTCCCTCAAGTCATCCTAGAAACACTTCATCGTTGACCCAGATTGTTGGGATGACCCCGCACATGATCGCTCCATCTAGAGTACTCTCATCCACACCGGAGCTACAGACATTGAATAAAGGATAATTGCTGAGGCAGTGCAGAAGCGCGAGCAACGTAGATCTCAGAACTGAAGCGCGTTCTCCGTTGATCAAGCAAACCCAAGTAGCATCTCTGTTAAGTGCTCCACACACAGTTTAGAGAACCAATTGGCCTGATTAGCTACTCACGTATTCACATAAACCAAACCAGTTAGTTATGCCATGGTCAGTTTGGAACTCAAAGGATTAACAACTACAGTATACCCCATACAAAAATATAAAATATTATATTTACCGGCATGTAAATGTGTACCCCATACATTACATATAAATGTTATATTTACAGGTCTATAAAGGTATACCTCATGTAAAACATTTCATATTTACAACCAATAAATAAAATGTTATATTTACAGGTAAATATAATTGTAAAAACAAGCAATATACAAAGTGTCATATTTACAGGCATTTAAAGGTGTACGCCATGCAAAATATAAAATAGCATATTACGCGTATGAAAACATGTACCCGTGCAATATATAAAATGTGCAAATTAATTTAACAACAAAAGTTATGATAAATGAAACAGTATTCATTTAGACATGGCAAGTAACGTTATCTGTCGTCTTAATCCGACTATAAATGTGCATATTGTGGTTCGTCTATACAATATTGTCTTGTTCTAATTATTTATTTATTTATTTTGTTGGTGTTTAGGCCGCAGACAATGCCTACTAATATCCTCTCCCATGCTTATAAGCTATAGTCATATTCATATAAGAAGCAATCGTTATATTTTCACTCTTGACATTTCATGATGCACTTTTGAGGGGATACGCGTTTAAATAAGTATTTTTTTTTATTTTCGTGACGAAATTACTGTAATTAATATTCAGTGAGGTCTGTAATATTAATTAGAGAACACCGTCTACATCGGCAATTTTCGGATGATAATGACACACTATTATATGAAGCGGGAGGAGGGGGCGTTGGCTGGTGTTTCGGTGAATCAACAGAGCTGACCATATTGGCTCCTTGAAGGCAATTAGAATGGTGTGTTAATTTTATTTGGCTGAGACTATGAATAGATCTCATGCGGTATTACTAAAATATGCAGTGGAAAAATGGAACTCAAAGGAAGTAAAATACGCAATGGAAATCAATAAATTGTACATGAACACTGCTTTGGCACTGTTCGAACTAAATATGATTTCTGGTGATAAACATACCTCAAAACATAAAAATCAATACTTATTTCAAATTAGAGTGCAAATTTACTCAAATACTTTTTCACTTAACTGTGACCGACCTGGTGCGCAATGGAAATCATTTTAAGCAAAGGAAATAGGAAAAAGTGATGGAACTATCTTATCTTAAGATCCCGCTCCGAATTATATTAAGAAATACGTTTTTAAGTTAAGAAGGATAGTTTGAATATATTTATGTTGCGGTATCTTGTGGAGAAAATTCTGCAAATGGAAATGATCACCCATGAAATAATGTTCACTGCCGAATTTTTCGCTAGTATAAGGCTTTAGTGCAACGAAAACAGTACGCAATGGAAATATACTTTTCTTTTAAATTTAAGTGATTTTTAATTAAGGAAGGTTAACTAACGATTTCATCATCACAAGCATATTCTAAGCGTTATGCATGATACAGGACATAATCATGAATGACAGTTCATAATTGATTAATTAAATAAATTGCTACTTTCAACATTCAGTTTAACATAACTCGTTCGTTTTTGTTTTCATTTGTATGTGCTGTTGTTGTTATTGATGATGATGAGGAGGAGGAGGAGGAAGAGGAAGAGGAGGAGGAGGATTAGCGAAGGATTTGCGTTTCACTATTTCATTATTTCCAAAATATCCTCTACTTTTTCAAAATTTAAATTACAAGTATCTGTACAGGTTATAGACATAACCTTTAATAGATGATTATATCCGTTGTGTATAACAATTATCTGTTAATTACATTTTGGCGCTTTTATTTAGGTGTTTAATTGGATTAACAGTAGTGATATGGGGCACCTGAGGGACAAAAGGGACAATATACTTCTTAACTTAAAACGTATTTCTTAATAAACCTCGGATTAGGATCATATAATATAGATAGTTCCATTGCATTTGTCGACTTCCATTGCGCATCAGGCCGGTTAATGTCTTATGAAAAACATTTTTCAATAAAGGTAATAATATTAAAATAACCAATAAAATATTTATCCATATCTCGAGATAAAGACCACTCAACAAAATTATTTAACTTCTGAAGTCTCCATTGCGTATATTGATTTCCACTGCGCAGCAGGTCGGTCTTTGAGTAAATTTGCCCCATTATTTCAAATAAGATTTCATTTTTTATGTTTTGAGTTAAAATTATCACCAAAAATCACATTTAGTGACGAAACAATGTTAATATACAATTTGCTGATTTTAACTGCTTATTTTACTTCCATTGCGTTCCATTTTTCCATTGAGTATTTTAGTCATACCCGATCTCGTGCGCCACCTAACGTCACCACTTGGGTCAAATTAACCCGTTGTCTTCCTTCTCGGTAAATAAGGCTTTTCAATATTTTTCCCTTGCAAGTGCCTCGGGATCCGATGAGAAGGAATTGGTCACACGATGAGTCAGTGAATGGTCCAGCGTCGACTTGTTAATACTTTGACTTTTTCCGTGAGTTTTCGTGATTCCAGTATTTTACGGCAGATCTTTAATGCAAATTTGCACTTAGCGTGGGGCGGAAACTTCCACTACTGTTTGAAAGACCTTTTCCAGTCATCACTATACCGCACTTTATTGTTTTATCGTTCTGAGCGTTGTGTCTCTTGCACAATGACAGAATCAGGACAAAGGAATCCTGTCAATAAGGGAAAAGTTACAAGAAATACTGCAAATTACATCCAGGCAGAGTTTAGGTGATAACGCCAAATACGTCTCCGTCACTGTTGCAACAGAATGCAATGATTCCCAAGGGGGAGCAATAATGCAAAATCGAGGAGAAAACCCGAATCTACGGATAAAGAGGATGCGCCATTACCTACAACGAGTTCATCACGTGACTGTCAATTCTCGCGAGGGTCAGAGACAGAAAACGTGAAATCTGCACAATAATGGCGGCACCCAGATGAAAATCTAATCGAACGAAAGGTGGCCCAAATTCAATGATGTGGGACCGTCAGCTTGAATTACTGGTAAATTTGTCAGCTACGGTAACAACACTAAAGTCACAAGCTGACAAACAACTTAGCAAAAAAAAAAAACTATGGTGGATATGCCAGGATTCGATGGACCGGCTTGGAAACGTCCTCTGACGGAAACGGTTACTTCGAGCACGACCTTCAAGACTTGGTAACATCATCACCAAATTACCTTTAGAAACTGAATTAAATGACATCCTCAGAGAGCTTGACCAAAGTTGTCAATGCGGGCTTCATGGCCCAAATATCACAAGATAAATTTAAGGACTTTAGCGAAAAACATCTAAAGCTTCAAAATTGCCAAAAGTTAGATGTGCTAAAGTAAATCCTGAGATTGGGCAAAAATGAACAAACCTATCAAACAAATGGATGCAAAGCTCCAAATGTTTCAAGAACTTTATGATAAGCTTGTGGTCCCATTCTAAGGCTTATGGATGAATTACTGCACAATAAGTTAGATGGCACACTTAAAAATGTAAATAAACTGCTTGCACAAGCTCGTGATGTGCTGTGGATGCCTTCCTCAGGATTTTCTGACCTGTCTAAGAAAAAGAAAGAACTGATCAAGCCTGATCTTCACTACAGTTACCAAGCTCTGTGTGCACTCAGAATGAGGTAACTGACCTCCTGTTTGGAGACGACCTGTCCACAAAAGTTAAGAATATTGCAGATGCCCAGCAGATAGGGAAAAAGTGTCTGGAAAGTTTCCAGCTTCAAACACTGGAAGAAACTCAAGTTATAAAGGTGCTCAAGTAGGACCCAAGTCTTTTTTAAATTCAAGATGGGGCCAGGTGACAGCCCCATCAAAGGCAACCATATCAACGGGGACCACAGAACCTCAAAAAGAGGAGACCTTATAACCCCCGTCAAGATTTTTGAACAGATTCAGTGTTGTTTCTTCCACAAAAACGGTAAGTGGCAGTTTTCCCATTCAAGAGAGCACAGTTTCTTTCCCTGTCTTATGCAATACTTCAGAAAATTTCGTTGCTGGTAAGTTAGACGGTGTGCCAAAAATGGCAGAAAATAACCTCTGATGCATGGATTTTATGGACTCGAACTTGAGAGCAGCCCAGTCCAAACTTGTATTCCAAAACAGAAACAAATTCTCTGACAAAGAATCTATTATAATTGCAACAGAAATTGAGAAACTGCTAAATAAGGGAGTAATTGAGATAATAAACTTTGCATGTGTAGAGAAAGCGTAGTGGGAGCATCCGGGTTATACTTAACCTGCATCCTTCCAACGCACACGTGTTACATCACCATTTCAAAATGGAGACATTAAAAACAGCATTGATCATGGTTCGCAAAGATTCTTACTTTGCTTCAATTGACCTGAAAGATACTTATTACTCTATTCGGTTGACACTCCTTTCGGCAAATATTTATGTTTTCAGTGGAAAGGACAGTTTTATCAATACACCCGTTTACCAAATGGACTGACATCTGCACAACGAGTATACACCAAAATCATGATGCCAGTTGTTTCCTCTAAGATGTGTTATTTTAATGTTGTCTATTTGGATAATAGTCTGCATCAAGGTCCATCATAGGGTGTCATACGGCTGCATTATTGGACGGTTTAGGATTTACAATACATCGCACTAAATCCGTGTTGGAACCCACACAAACTATCAGTTTTGTGGGATTTCTCATTACTTCTGTAAATATGACTGTTCCATTGACTGATGCAAAGGTACAGGCATTGCTTGAATTTTCTGAATCAGTGTTGAAACAGAAGAATCTGACCATTCGTGAATTAGCACATTTAATACGGACAATGCCTGCTTGTGCGCCAGGCTTAAAATATGCCTCTCTCTACTACAAACGCTTGGAAAGGGAGAAAGAAGATTACCGAAAATGCATAAGAACAATTATGGTGCATCAATTTCTTATTCCGGTAATGCTAAAGACACAATTAAATGGTGGATCCAAAATGTTGTAATCAGTTTTAAGCCTATTTACAGAGGTAATCCAGATATTATTATCAAAAAGCGACAGTTCTCTCATGGGATGGGGAAGGAAAATGAGAGTGACAAAGTTAAAACTAGTGATTGCTGGAAGAGTACGGAGAAAATAAGCAACAGCTATGTTTGTGAATTGCAGTCCTGTTTCCTGACATTGAAGTCACTTTGTGAACACAAAAATAACGTACACATTAGGATCTTCATGGATACTACTGAAGATGTTACCTGCATTAACAAAATGGGAGGTAGAAGAGAGTACTAGATCAAATGGCCCGTGTTATTTGGTTTTGTTGTATAGAAACACAGATTTCTTTGAGTGCTTGCTATCCTCCTAGGAAGAATAATATATAGGCAGATCATCTATCAAGAAATTTCAATGATGATGCAGAGTGGATGTTAAACAATGATATCTTTAATAAAAAATCATGCAAGATTTAGACAATTTGATATTGAAATGTTTGCCTCTAGATTGAATCATCAAATTCACAAATACCTGTCATATACGCTAGATCCACACGTGTGGGTCATTGATGCTTTCTCTATGGTCTGGTCTACCTAATTTTATATATATTCCACCCCACCCCCTTCATCACTCCCTTTCAACCTGGTGGGACGTGTTCTTCAGAAGATAGTGGATGTGAAGGACTGGCATGTGGTGTTATGATTGGTTGGGGCGGGGTGCTCCCAATATTTTATTTAAACTGTTATGGAAGTCCCACCCAGGCTAGATTTTGGTTGGAAGTTAAATTAGTGAAAGACAGATGTACAGTTTAGAGCCCCCAGTCAGCAATGCCGACGGTCAAATGGTTGAATATGCATGAAAGTGTGAAATTCAACGAATAACAATTTAATAACAATTCAATAGTCAAATGATTCAAATTTCCCAATTACACTCCGTCCGCTCGACCCTTTAATAGCCTATTACATCACTTGATTAGTAGTGTGGGAGAGATTTCCACCTGTCTTTGTATTCTACTCATCTGTGCATTCTTCTCTCCTATTCCTCCAATTCCTTTTCCTCTTCCTCCCCGACTTTCTCCAAATTCCTCTTCCTCCTCCTCCTCTACTTCTCTATACTCCTTCTCCTCCTCCTCCACTTTCTCCTCCAGACTCCTTTTCTTCCTCCCCCACCTCCTATCCCCCTTCTCTCCACCGACTAGACATTTGTCAACTCCGACTGTTCGCTAGTCTCACTTCCGTCTCCCCTCTTGGAGACTCGAGACTCAACTGAACCGGAAGTTCTGTCCCCTAAAAAGCTTTCTGTAAAAACACAAGGACGGTACAATCTTTTTCCTTAGCCCTCTTATCTCACACTGCACACAGCCAATTATCAGATAACGTCTATTAAATTTATTCGGTCACGCATTCATTCACATCAAAATACTCATGCTTTTTTGTAAAACAAAGTCATAATAAAAAGCACGGTATCAGTTACTTCTCATACATACATCAATAAATTCCGTCACATTAGTACATATTCCTAATCCCGTTATACTAAACAATATCACAATAATCAGACACATTTCTTTACATTACAACTAATGCAAAGTACACAAATATTCAAATATCCATGCTCTGATATATTCATACGTCCATAGTAACTAATCTTACATACTTCAACCATTTTCCAAACTCAGATTTCAAGCATGCGCAAGTTCTAACATAACGCATTAATGAATGTACTGGTTTACTACGAAGTAATCTAATAGCGACTTACAAAATTAATTTCTGGCCACAAGCTAACAATCTACATAATTCTCTACGTAAGGCTCAAGCCCATTTCTTAAATACGCATGTAAATGAAACACTGCCAAGGTAATTCTACATACTAAACGATCCCAGTAATTAAGTATACATACTACAAATAATTACAATTATGATGCCTTAATAGTCTGCAAAAATAGAGCAAATAAGTTACTGACCTTTTAAAAGCTTTGTCTTTCCTAAGAATCTGTTCCTCTAAATTTTACCGCCAAATTACGAGTGGCTTTCCCGGAGTAACCCTATTTTTCAACAATCTGTTTAGGCGTCTACTAACCTGTTGCTTACGAGTTATGAAGTTATAATTCGGATCTAAATTGTAATCACACCCTCAATCTCAATTCCGATTGGATGTCACTGTGACCCGATCCAATCAAACTTAGCGGACAATGTCCTTCTCGCTGTCTGTCTACGTGGGAACGGAAGAGAACACACTCCGTTCACTCCGCGGGCTTCCCTTTAATCCTAGGACTAATCTTTAACACCTAGGCGTGATGACTACAAGCCTTTGTCAAATGACGCCAGCGGTCGCCTACGCCAACACTAGCAATTTTTAGACATCAAACACATGGCCGTAATATTCTAGTTTATACACTACCCCACATCTTGGCTTAGCAAACGTGACACCGGACGACAGTGCAGAAGTGGTTCTTGTAGCACTATTGTGGACAACGCAGCTCTAGTTTCACTGCCGGTTGTGACTAATTCCTCAGCAATCATACATTCCTCCAAGATTCGCAGTCTGCTGACCTTCCACAGGATCCACTCAAGGAAAATCCACTGGTGAAAACCCGGCTAGCTATGTTTCGCTTATCAGGAAAGCCTTGTTGCGTAAAGGCATATCAGGACAAGCTGCCAGTGTCATACTCTGTTCATGGAAAGAATCTACTAGGAAACAATATTAGACACATCTCCAGAAATGATTGCACTTTTCAGTTGGGAAACATACTATTAGGACGGAATTTGTCAGTAAAATTATTAGGATTGAAATTTTCTCTAAATTGTATTGAAAGTAATTTTTCATTAAATTGTATTGAAAGTAATTTTCCACTAAAATATATTGAAATTAATTTTATTTATTTCTGTACTAAAACTATATATTATTTAATTAAAGATTGTGCTTTTACAAGAAATTGCAAAACCCTTTGTACTATAAAATACATTTCCATTGTATCCAAAAGTCAGCAATTTTTAGACTCGGATGTAAGTTATGTTGAACAAGCAAATTTCTTTTTGCTGAGTATACATAAGATTCCACGTGTTTCTTAACACAAATAAGCCGATGCAGCAGATTGTCTGTCTAATGACGTACACAGACACAGAGAATAGCAGTGAGGAAGACGGGAGCCTCGTTCTAATTCGAAATGAATGAACACAAAAAGTAGCTACACGAATGTCCATATTTGGCCTTGAGGATACGTCCAAAATTGCGTATAAACTGGGAACAAGCTTTGCACAAAATCAGTTCATTCATCGAGAATCGGAAAGCTCTGTCTTCCTTGCAGGTAAGCATCGTCTGTGTTCGTAGACCTCTTTAAGGTATAGTGACTTTATAATGTTTGAGATTTTAACAGTAAAGCTTCAGTCTAGTATCCTCTTCCAAATTAGTATTCTATTTTTAATTTAGTAAAATACATTTCTTCAAAATGATTGCTGCATTAATCGCAACTATTGAATTTTATACTCTTTGGCTATCATGAATTTAGTCGATATTTAATTATCCGTATTATATTCTAAAAGGCAAAAATTATACAAATGTATGAAGTTGGTAAGCTCGGAGGAAAGTTGTAACTTTATATGTATTTATTGTATTTCATATACAAAGATTGTGTAGATGTATCTCTAGAATGTAATACTATATACAGCAATTATTTAAATAAAGATTAGTTCATTCATCGAGAATCAGAAAGCTCTGTCTTCCTTACAGTATTTCCCGTACCGACGCTTGCCATATTCCCTAAAGACGAAGACGTATCTACACCGTTATGAATGACATCTCATGTTAAGAGAGCCTGAACTCTCTCTCTCTCTCTCTCTCTCTCTCTCTCTCTCTCTCTCTCTCTCTCCATGGGCAAAGACATTTCTTAAGTTATGAGTATTTCCTTCTCATAGCAAGAAGTGTGAGAAGAAGGTTATGAGAAAAATCTCATCATGACAATACTGAACCCGTTGATCCACTTATAAATTCTCTCCTGGATTTCTTAACAGAGCTGTTTGATTCAAGTTTAGGTTAAAGCTCCATTAACACTGCTAGATCTGCTTTATCTAATTTAGTAAGATTGAGTAGTAACGTAGACCTAGCCAACGATGTGTTTATAAAACGATTTTTGAGAAGCGTTTCTCTAAGTAGACCAAGCTTGCCGAGATATGGCATAACCTGGGATGTGAACACTGTGCTTCAGCATCTGGAAATATTATTTCCCTTGAGGAACATTTCTTTGAAACAACTAACTCAAAAATTGGTGATCCTCTTGACCTTACTTAGTGGCCAGAGATGCCAAACTTTGCATGTCATAAATGTTGATGATATTGCTGTTTTTGTCAGGTAAAAGTTGTGGTCAGAATTAGGGACCTTTTGAGAGCAAAGTAAACCTAGTCAACATCAATCAATAATGACTACTCCTGCATATCATGATAAGAGACTCTGTATAGTTGAAACTTTAAAAGAGTACAGCAGTAGAACTTCTTCCCTACGGGGAAATGAGAAAAAGTTATCGATAACTACACAACCTCCTTTTTAGAATTTTTCCTAAATGTACCATAGCTAGATGGATTAAGACTTCTATGAAATAGGCATGAATTGATAAACCCATTTTAGGTGCTCACAGCACAAGAGGTGCGTCAAGCACAGCTGCAGCTCAGATGAAACTGTATTTATGTCACTTAACAATGGCTTGCCGTTATCACACCTATATGTTAAAGGTTAGTTCAAGGACCAAAAGGAAAGTCCATGGGGTGAACGGGGCGTGTTCTTATCCGTCTCTACGTTGACAGACAGCGAGAGGGACATTGTTCGCTAAATGTGATTGGATCGGTCCAAAGCGATATGCAATCAAAATTGAGAGAGAGAGTGCGTGATGACAATGCAGACCCGAGTGATACTTTCCGAAATCGTAAGGGTAATTTAGTATTCTCCTGAAAGGATTGCAGATCAATAGGGTTTGCTCCGAGAAAGAAGCCACTCGTAATCTGGCGGCAGAACCTAGAGGTAGATTCTAAGGAAAGACAAAGCTTCGAAAAGGTCAGTAAATTATTTGCTTTATTTTTGCAGAATATTACGACACCATAATTGTAATTATTTGTAGTATGTACACTTAATTACCAGGATCGTAGAATTCCCTTTGTAGTGTTTCATTTACATGCGTGTTTGAGAAATGGGCTTGAGCCTTACGTAGAGAATTATTAGATGCTAGCCAGAATTATGTAGATTATTAGCTTGTGGTCAGAATTAATTTTGTAATTTGCTATTAGGTTACTTCGTAGTAAACCAGTACATTTATTAACGCGTTATGTTAGAATTTACACATACTTGAATTGTGAATTTGGAAACATGGTTGAAGTATGTAAGATTAGTTACTATGGACGTATGCATATATCAGAGCATGGATATTTGACTATTTGCGTACTTTGTATGAGTTGTAAGGTAAAAAAAAATGCATCTGATTATTGTGATATTGTTTAGTATGACGGAATTAGGAATATGTACTGATATGACAGAATTTATTGATGTATGTATGAGAAGTAAATGATACCGTGCTGTATTATGACGTTTGTTTTACCATACAAGAGCGTTTGAGTATCTCGATGTGAACGAATGAGTGACCGAAGAAATTTTAATAGCCGTTATCTGATGATAGGCTGTGTGTAGCGTGAGATAAGAGGGCTAAGGAAAAAGACTGTACCGTCCTTGTGTTTTTACAGGAAGCTTTTTAGGGGACAGAGAACTTCCGGTACCATTGGATCCCAAGTCTTCAAGAGTTGGAGACGGAATTGAGACTAGCCGAGACAGTCTAAGTCGACAGAAGTGTAGTCGTGGGAAAGAAAGTGGAGGAGGAGGAGAAGAAGTCTAGAGAAAGTGGAGGAGGAGTATGAGGAGTCTAGAGAAGTCGAGGAGGAGGAGAAGGAATTTTGAGAAAGGTCGAGGAGGAAGAGGAGAAGGAATTCGGAGAAATAAGAGAGAGAAAGGATACAACAGATGAGTAGAAATACAATGACAGGTGGAAATCAATCTCACACTGCTAATCAAGTGATGCAGTAGGCTTATTAAAGAGTCGAGCGGTAGCGGTGTAATTGGAAATTTGAATCATTTGATTATTGAATTTGTTATTAAATTATTATTCATTGAATTTCAAACCTTTTTAGTATATTTAACTATCTAAACGTCGGCATTGCTGACTGGGGGCTCAGAGCTTTACATATATCTTTCACTAAATATAACTTCCAACAAAATAGAACCTGGGTGGGACTTTTATAATAGTTTTAATAAAATATTGGGAGCACCCCACCCCAACCATATACTTAGTCACAGCCCTAAACCAGTTAAAATAGTGTGGGAAATTAGTCACATTTAGTGGAAAGAGTCTCTCTCTCTCTCTCTCTCTCTCTCTCTCTCTCTCTCTCTCTCTCTCTCTCTCTCTCTCAGTTAATGAAAAGTTGTTTTTTGTTGAGAAAAAGTTAATATTGTAAAAAGATGATAAAGAGTGATTATGTGGCGCTCTACAGTTTCGTATTTTGTATTGGGTTAGAATTTTAAAGAAAATAATTTCCCTGGCTATTTAAAAAAGAACTTGTATATCTTAGGTATCGTTTAAAGAACCTTTAATTCCCGTTATGTTGGTGTATGACTAACGGGTGTTATATAGGTTATAGAGTATACAGCGTGGCCTTAATTTGGTAATTTTCACCTCCTGAACTTCAGAGGAAAATTGTAAAGAAAAGAGCCGATAACTTTTTTTTTACATTTTGTATATTTGGTAATTCATTCATTGCACTTTCAGAAGATGGTATTGTCAAGCCTGGCAAAATTCATTGTCCCTATTTTAATAGCTGCTAAAGATACTGTAATTTAGACTAATTCAGGCTGATTTCTTTAGCACAAGAGAGCAGTCATTTTAGCTGGCATCGTGCTTTGATGATGCACAATTACCATAAGTACAATATCGAAAGAAATGTCAGCCACATTACATCAAAGTAGCAATGAGGTATGCTAACATTCTCTCCACTGTGCATGTTTTAGATGCAAACAACTGCACCTTCCTACGTTTCTCTCTCAAAAATACATAATAACTGGTGAGCGTCCCTTAAACAAAATAAATATATTTTATTAAATTGCAATTAGTTAAGATGTTTAAAATTTTTTGTTTAAAATTAAAGCAATGTTACATTCATTCATTAGACAGCTAAAACTCTTAGAGATAAAAATGTTGTCTTAATGTTTCATGTATATAACTTCCCCAACCCAATAGCTACGTAATCGTTCATATGGTGAGATATCAACAGCTTATTTATACCAGGGGAATGTTACGATATCAAATTATGAAATAAACGTAGGCATGAAGGATGTCCAATCAAAGCGATTAACAAAAAACTAATAAGAAATTATGAAAAACTGAGAGCAGCTATATTTTTAAGGAATAATTTATTTAGTATATTTAGGTATAATTGTTTTCATGTTGATAAATGGAAGACATGAAAATTATATTAAAGAACAGACATTAGGAAACTGATAAAGGGTAAAAAAATAAAACAAAATGAGGAAAAATGTACCAAATGAAGAGATACAGTTATTTCATCATTTCTCTAATTAGATAAGTAAAGCTGGAATTGATGTTGTATTGACGTATTTTACAATCTTTGATTAAATGTCAGAATGTGTTATCTATTGTAAAACAGCTTTACAAATTAGTTAATTTCTCTCTTCAGTCAATTGATAGTTTAAATATATTCACACACACACACACACACACACACAC
>JAECUM010048415.1:0-12103 GCA_016617855.1 Megalonaias nervosa
TATATATATATATATATATATATATATATATATCCCATCCACATGGGTAGCAACTAACACGACTACCATACTTTATACTTTCCAAATACAAATACAAGAGAAAAATGTTTGACAATTGTTATGTATAATTAATTTGTATTTTTTGTTGGCTTTTCTCAATGATTATATCTTAAGTATAACTGTATTTTGTTATTGACCTTTTACCAATATCAAGTTAATGATCTATCTGACTAGTGGCATTTATTTGTAAACAACAGGATATATAGATAATATTTCTTTATGATTATAGATTAAATATTCAGATCATTATTAATGGCTATTGAGGATAAAACTATTAGCATGGTTGACTTCGAAATGGCATCAGGTCACAATTAATAGTTCCGGTTCAGTACCCACGAATGTAGTCCCAGTCTATTTTTAGAGCATTTTTTCCTGTCTCCGTTTGGTGGTGATACAAGAGTTAGATTTAGGCATTCTTGGTATGGATTTAAAGGCAATTGTTTATTCTTTAGAATATGAGCTTATGTTGTGGTTGTCTGTGTGTGTTTCGGCGACAGTGTACAGTGAGTAATAAGGTCTTGGTGATGATCCGGAAGTGAAATCTGTGTTCCATTGCACGTTGGTTTGTTGACAGTCAAGCCTTTCAAAAACATGCCGGTGAGCCTTTGACAAGAACTTCATCGTGAAGTCATCTTTGAAGGTATTTTAGATTAACATATGATTTGTATTGATTGTCACACAGTGGAAAGTTCAGAACTGAGAAACAAATGTAGAGAATATATAGTAAAATTAATTGTGTTCTATGGCCTGTCAGTGCAGCATTTGAGTGGTGTTTAAATTGGTATAAAATCTTTATTATTAATGATAGACACATGAAATTTTAATATGTTATGTATATTGACTTTGAAAACATAAGAATTAAATTAAAAATAAAAAATTAATTTTTATTTTAAAAATTTAAATGAAATTTTTAAACAAATTAAAAAATAAAAATATTTTCCCCAAAAATGCACATATATAATATTTTTTGGGAATTATATCAGCATGTATATACTCCTACACCATATACAAGCTCCAACGATGGATATTTGTCAAATTGTTTTCAGAGAAAATATCTTTGTAAGTCAAAACGAGACCTTCATTTAAAATACATGAAGACAAAATTCTATTTTGTATTGTGCCTTTAGGTCATTCAAACTATTTATTAGGGGTCGAAACAGTTAATTTATGTGTTTATGATGGGGTGACTTCCTGAGTAACACATATCTGCTTGTATAGCTATCAGTAATTGTTTATAAACATAGTTATATGGTGTTTAGTGAGAGGACAGAGATGAAAACGTTATACTAGAACCTGCTCAAGTTCTCTACAAAATCATTTCAAGCTGCCAAAGAATGAAATACAGGTCAAAAGGATAAAATATACTTTCCCCAGGTATATTTACCCTTGCATGTAAGAAAACAGCAAAATGATGTAAGTTGAACACAAAATGCATTCCATTTTAATGTTCAGTTTCATTAAGATATTGATTGATGTAGTGCGCATTGTGGCCTAGATGATATTATGGGAATTCTAATGATCCATTTTGCTTTATGCATTATTAATTACTAATAGTATTTGTTAACTGACACTCTAAAGATTACATAAGAAATATTCAAATAGATTATTTGAATTGAACTTTGTACAACTGATCTTAACATGGTTACATATCTGACATGAACAAATATGCATATATTTTAGAATGTTTGGGATCAAAAGTTGACATTCAGTACATCATATAGGCTGACATTGTACCTATAATGAATCTGTAAGGCTCAGTTCTGGCTGTGTGCACTTCAAATATCCCATGATGTTATTTTCATCATGAATATGCCTCTGTATGGTAACATATTTCAATTTAGTACTTTGACAGAGTGCGGTATTGCAGCATCAGCTGATATCTGATTCCACTGAATCAGTGAGTTTAATAACTGGTAATCAACACTCTTAAAAATACACTAAAAATGTTTAAACAGATCATTTGAATTATGTTTGCACATGTGATTTAAACAAGCACATTGTATATGTCCCACACATGCAAATGTCCATCCTTGTTTACAAGTTTTGGGGATCAGAATTTCACATTTGGTTGATGATATAGGATCTGTTGGTACCTATAGTTGATCTGTGTGGCCACATTTGGCTGTATTCACTCGCAATATCTGAAATTGTTATTTTCATCATGAATAAGATTGCTTATAGTAATATATTTTAATTTGGTACATTGTCATTTGATTTTCCTGTGTACTGGTATGTACTAATGTTTGCACCAATGATCAAACCTCACCGTTCCAACATTGCCTTAAACTTTATGATACATACTCTGCCTGATTAGTTATTTAACCTGTAAATGGCTAAATATGCTTCTAGAAACCTCGTCTATTTTTAGGATGCATTTATCACTTTAATAATGCCCATTGCTTCACATTTCTGAATGTCACTCTGTCAAGTTTACTATTTTTTCCCATGTTTGCAACCTGAATGTTATTTTGAAATCACAATATCTAACACATTTTAACTTCATTTGCCTACATCTTACTGTTTTCTAGAATTAAGTGAAACATGTTATATCTTTTCAGGTCTAGCCTGGTATCTGGAACAAAGTGTTAGAGTTGGATCAGTTTGGAAGCTCTCCATTAGTCCGGTGGTGATAGCAAGGTCTCATAAGGACATGTGCAGTGTACTGCCATAAGTGACCAAGATTAGTTCATATCAGCACACTGATATACAGCACCTCAAAGACATGGATTAGACCTTCATGAGAGATTCGCACAATTGTTCAGTAAGGTGGAACCTCCCTGAAACTGTATTTTCCTATCACATTGTCACCTTTTGTAGTTATCGACATTGAAATGGAATGCATTTTTGCTATAAAACATGGTAGTAGTTCCATCAAAACTTTAAATTTGAGTGCGCTATTAGTTATACAAACAACTGCCTAAGTACCTGACACAATAAATGTGGAACATAGCACCTGTCATTGTTTCTTTAGTGTGTACACCTGTATGCATCTGGATAGGCATATTGCAATTTGCTGCCAAAATCACTGTGAGCTATCATGCTTCAGTACCCCTAGGAAAAATGTTATCAGTTGTACAGACCCAAACTACCATTAGCAGCAGGGAGGGTGAACAGATCATTTTGCTGGACACCTTATTTATGAAAAATAAACCTTCCTACGAAAATGAAATCTCAAGGTCAATAATGTTAAACCAAAAACTGTCAGGCCATGAGATTTCTCTAATTGGGTTAGCTCATTTTGTTACATCATCGTTTTTATTTGTTTCGTTTACGTGTTGGTCACTAAACGCTGGTCGTTCACCCTCCCTGCTGCTATAATTAAATCATTATTGTTATATCAATAATGATAGGAGAATCTCACACAACTTGATTAGCTCGAGAGCGACTAGAGGCAATTAAGAAATATTTACCCGTCCGTAATTCTGTCAAGCAGCAACTACAAGAACGTTAGGAGTCTCAAGTGGAATTTACAGAAGGTGCAGAACAATTATTTAAACCGATTGTCGAACCAACAAAGAAAATTGTTACAGCAACTGAGGCAACACAAAGAGCTCTTGAAACATTACCTGTTGATATTGCTGGCCTTATTCAAGCAACTCAACCACCACCACCACCACCTAAACAACCAAGAACCAGAACTAATATAATAGATAAATTTACGCCTGAAGGTATTGCTGCTATCAGGGACAAAGACAAATTACTTGATATTGCTGCATATGGATATTATGAAAGAAAAAAAATATGTAAAACCAGAATATGTTAAATCTCTAAAATCTAACGATGGGATCAGGGATGTATATCGCATCGCTAATAATATTCCAGAAATCAGATCTAATGAAGATATTGATAATTGTAAAAGATTTGATGAGATTGTATATAAGCATATCGAAAAAGCTAAACAAAAAAGTAAACTATTATTACCATCACCACAACAATCACCACGACTACTACCACAACAGTTATCATCATCACCACAACGATTACAACAAATACAACGAATACAACAAGAGCGACAACAACGAGAACAACAACAAGAACAACAATTTCAAGAAATAATGAAACTATTGCAATCACCACGACAACCAGTCAGAACAACAAGTGAGGAAGAATATCAAGATCCTGGAATCGCTAGCGATTCTACCGGCGCAACTGGAAGTGGTTTAGGAAGTGGTCTTATTACTTGTCCTAATAACGTTCTTGCTGATGTTGATCGACTAGAAATTCTCATTGGAGGAAAACGAGCTGGTAATAATTCCCCAGAAATCATTAATGAAGCAGCTGATATTTGTCAACGATTATTTACAGGTGGAATTATGGATATTAATGTATATCAGTCCCTTATTAATGAAATCGCCGATGATTATCACAGTGACTAAGTCACTGGATTGAGTATGTAATTAGATGCAATTAGTGATAAAATCACTTAATAATAAGATGATCATACATAATACTCATAGACCAACCATGGTCAGGGTAATAAATTCACGATTACCAGTATACAAAACGACCTACGGAGATGGACTAGGTGATGTTGTTCAAGGTCTATTTAGAAGGATAGCCCCAAAAGCAATACCGC
Organism: Megalonaias nervosa; assembly: GCA_016617855.1. Classification (NCBI taxonomy): domain Eukaryota; kingdom Metazoa; phylum Mollusca; class Bivalvia; order Unionida; family Unionidae; genus Megalonaias; species Megalonaias nervosa. The sequence continues at coordinate 4,637 of JAECUM010048415.1, forward strand.
TTGCAAAGCAACTAGGAATAAAAGCTATTGACGTTATTCGTGAAAAAGGTATTGGCGCTGTTGGTGATGTTGCTAGCAGAGCATTCTCAGCAATCAAGGATAGACTAGCACGATTAATACGACAGAAACCTCAGCAGAACGCTCTGCGTTCTACAGTGAAACTGGCCAGCACTGAAGTGATGCCCGCAAATGTTAGTAAAATAATAAATCAAGCTGCTAATCAAAAACTAGCAGAATTAGCTGGTGTACCAATGTCAGAAAAAGAAAAAAATATAACCGCTAGTCTGATAGCAGGAAGCGGTCTTCGTGTTAGACGAAGACGATAATAATAAAGATGTTCAAGCGTATATCTGATCCTGCGTTTGACATGGATGCACCAGTTTTAAAAGATGAATCTGTGCGCGATTATCAATATTATTCTTATGACGCACGAATTCCAGATCAGCGTGGACGAACTGAACTTCAAGTTCAAGATACAAGTAGATATTTCTTACCCGCTGAAGCATTTATCGAGGTTGAAGGAGAAATTTTAAGAACAGATAATACTGAATACGCCGCTGATATTGGTGTTAGTTTTGTTAATAATGGCATAATAGCGTTGTTTGACAGCGCTACATACATGATTGATGGAAAAAATATTGAAACAATTCAGAAAGATGTTGACTTTGCAACGACGATACTTGGCCTTGCAAGATACAGCGATGATTACTCAAGATCAGCTGGTCCGTCAATGATGTTTGCAAAGGATACTTCTAATTTTCCAGAGTATCAACAATATGAACTAAGACGACCAAGAAACTTCGCCAACAACGCTGATGCTGATGTGTGGCCGGTGGTTCATGGTGCTGATCTAGATTTCAATTTAGGATTTAGATCACGTCGAGCAATGTTAAGCGGTAATAGGAGAAGATTTTCATGTGCGATTCCATTATCACATCTATTTGGATTTTGTAGAAATGTCAGAAAGCTTATTTTTGGAGCTAAACATACAGTTGTACTCGTACGAAAAGCTACCGAAGATGATGCGATATGGCGACCACCTGGTGATGCTGGTAAAGTAATACTAACAAAACTTTCATTGTGGATGCCAGTAATGACTCCAACAATAGCTGAAGAAGAACACTTACTTTCTTTTATGAGTCAAGGTGGCAAATCAGCGCTGTCATGGTTGACAATGACCACAGATGCTATAGAAAGTACAGTTAATGGTTTATTTACATGGCAAATAGCGTCACATCAAGGTGTTTCTGCACCGCGACATATATTTATTGCATTACAAGATGCTGCACGAGTAAACTCACAAAATCTAAGCATAATGATATTTGATAAGCTCGGTGTTTCTGAGGTTTCTTTAAGGATAAATGGACATCAAGAACCAGCTGAAGATATTTTATTAAATTTTGAACAAAATCATGTTGCGCGTGTATATCATCGATTAATGACATTCATGGGACGTGATCAGAATATTGATTCTGGTTTACAAATATCACAGTTAGATTTTACAATATTATATGCGATTTATTACTTTTCGCTGGAACATTTAGATTTAACCAGACAGTCCGTCGTTGACATACATTTTCGAGCTCATGTTAACAGAGATGCTGTAGCTGTTCCTAATTACAGAGCTGTCGCTGTCATACTTAGTGATAAATCAATGTTGCATGAAAGTGTTGGTGGACGAATGCGAGTTATTGACGCACCAGTGGAAAACATGTAATTAGATCCTGCTTTAAAAAATGATGATAATTATAAATGTCATATCAACATGTTAGTGTTACTCTGACTCCTGGTCAGATTAAAAAGCTACAATCATCATCAAAAAATAATTGTGCGGTAAAAATATCACTAAAGCGAGAACAGATTGCAGGTGGTCCGAATAAACTATCATTATCAGAACGTCAGCATAGGCACTTCAATGAAGCCAAAAAATCAAATAAAGGTATAAAACTTAATCTTTCTGCGAGTGCCATTAAAGACATCGCTAAAACAGGTGGCATATTTCCACTTCTTGCCGCGTTACCAGCAATAATAGCCGCTGCAGCCGCAGCTTGTTGCAAAAGCAGCTGCATTAGGCGCTGTTGGAACCGCTGCTGGAATGGCGTTAAAGAAAGCAACGGGTCAAGGAATTATACACGCAGAAAACTTAAAAAAAAGATCACGGGCAAAACAACACGGAAGACGTCTAAGAGCTCCAAACGTGCCACAGCCGGGCCGTCTAAGATTATCAGGCCCAGTATACGGTTGCGGTCTAAGACTTCCAGGGACCCCATATTCATGGTACGGAAAAGGTCTAAGACTGCCCCGGTGACTTCGTCACCGAGTTCGATGATTCTTCCTATGTCTAATTTTGATTTACTTAATGCTGCTAAGCAACTGAACATAAAAAAAACTTCAGAGGTGTTTTTATGCGTGATCAATTACCTAGAACTGCTAGCAGTTTCGAAACTGGTATTATTAATCTCGATAAAAACTCTGGCCCTGGTACTCATTGGGTTGCATATGCAATTGATCCACGTGGAATAATTTATTTTGATTCGTATGGGTTGGCACCACCAAAAGAATTTTTAAAATATGTTAGCAACATGCAAAGTAAGAACTTGATGCGTTCTAAGATCTGGTATTCAACATTACCAACACAAAAATTAACAGATCCACCGGTATGTGGCCGTGAAACCCTCGCTGTACTCGACGCAATTTCACTGGCACCGCCAGGAAAACCACCTCATAAAGTCGTACACGAATATACCACAGAACACTACAGGCATAGCCAGAACGCATCGCGTTAGAACGCTCTGCGTTCTGCAGACATTTTAAACAGACATTAGTAAATATAATGGTAGATATTTATGGAAGATCTTCTCGCAAAGCTCAGCAGCAAGTCAGTTTATCTAAATATGCAACTCTTGACCAGCTCAGAAATGAAATCGATGATTTATTAAATATCACAAGTGTGGATCAAAATGAAGTCGTTGTTTTTCAAGATAAACAAGGACGATTAAAGACAAGTAATATACAACTGTCAGATGTACTTATACGAATTCCCACCGCAGTTGTTAATGATATCGTTACTTTTGCTGATCAAGGTAAAATACAAGATTCCGGTAAGTCAGTTAACGATTTTATCAAGCGAGCTGGTGATTTATTCACCGGTAACATTATCATGAATCAAAATAAAATTACATACCTTGGAAACCCAACCGCAGATACAGACGCAGCAACAAAAAAATACGTCGATGATCAAGAATCTAAGTACGCATTAGTCAACGGTGGTATAATGCGTGCATTTCTCATCATGAATAATAATGGTATTAATAATCTTAGAACACCAGAATCAGATTTCGACGCTGCAACGAAAAAATACATCGATGATATCGCTAGCGATCAAGTGACATCATTAACAACAATCAACGATGAAATGACCACATTTAGAACTGATTTTTCCAATCACGTGCAAACGTTCTTAAATTTTCGTAGAAACATAAACAGATCTATTAATGAATTTTTTGGAAGTCCACCAACTGTTGACATAAAACTTGCTGACAATAACACAAAAATCAACGATATTGTTAGTGGAATTCCTAATATCATTGAGAAAACGAATCTTGTTAAAATTCCACATCAGAACGCAACGCGTTCTCAAATTAACAATATCGTGTACATAGTAGCATCAGGATCATCAACATGGACACCGCGCGATAACAGTCTCGAACATACCGCAGAAGTAATTGGGTTATACAGGCTGTCCATGTACGGTTTGGAAATTACTGCGGCCTCTTCATCATCACCGAATGTACATTATAATCCTCTACTGGTGATGCTAAATAAAAACACCAAAGAAACATTTACGTTGACATCAACGGAAATGCCCCAGAGACGTTACTGGTGGTGTCTGGAATTCGTAGCTGAAACTCCTCATTCAATTACTTAGATGACAGTATAATGAATCAAACCCTAGTGACGGAGTTACTTATTGACGTGGATCGTTACAGATACAATCAAGTATGTGAGTGTCAAACTAAACTAAAAAATATCATCGACAATTATACAGTAAAGGTAAAAAAATATCGCAGGCGTGTGGTTATCATTGATATAATTGTTTACTCAGTTTCTGCTATTATTGCTGAAACCGGATTATTATTATCAACAATAACAATGACAGCACCTGCAGTTGTAACAATTGTCGTTTCAACGGCAACAACATGCGCAGGTATCCTTAGTATTATCGCAAAGAAGATAGCTACATGTACAAACACAAAATTACACGAATATATAATAAAACTACACACGTCGGTGTCTGCATGCATTAAACTATCATCGTATCTTTCGGCGTATCTCAGTGATAGTAAAATATCCGATGAGAAGTTCATAACGATAATGAAAATTTATGATGAAGCATTCAGAATCGCTAGCGATTCTAGTGACGAAGTCACTCATAGCCACGGAACGCAGAGCGTTCTAGGTGAAAAAATAAATGATCAAAAAGTCCCCGATTTAAAATAATAATAACAATAATAATAATGTCAACGTTAGAACTATTACAACAGATCGTCACTAATACAACGCCGTCAAAAACAACAATGATATCATTAAGTTCGATCAATCCTGAATTTAGCGTTAACTTTCCAACTGCAATTCCAGCAAATGAAATAGCATTAGCGCAATTACGAGTTCATCATAGCTGGCCAAATATCAGGTCAAAATCGTTTGGTGGACTACCAGCAAATAATTCACTGGTATTTGCAAATAAGAATAAACCTGATGGAACTCCTGATTGGCAGGTTGTTGGAATTTCAACGGGCAGTTATCAAATAGAACAGATTAATGATGAGTTCCAACGTAGAATTAAATCTATTACAGGAAAAGAATCCAAAATAGCAATTATTGTTTACGAACCAACATTATCAGCGGTGATTGAAATAAATTCCCCTGATTATTTTGTAGATATTTATCAAAGTTCAATCAGATCTGTGTTAGGATGGCCTGATGTTCCCCCAGACCAAAGGTCAAATGGAATTCCAGAACCAAAACTAGAAGAATTTAAAACAAGTGAAAAAGATTTAAGGAGATTCCCAATTACAGAAAAATGTATCAATGGACCGTCAATGAATTTTTTTATTGATAACGCTGAAAGCATTCCTAATCTAAAAGAAATTTACACAAAAGGACCTCCATCATGGCTTTTTAGTAAAATACCTATCACTGCTGTAAATAAAGCAATGAATGATGAATTTAATTATTTTTTCAATGTTATTAAAAATCATGTTACTAACATAATACAACATTACATCAACGACACAAAAGAAATTATCCTTGAAGGAATTCGACATTTAAATTCAATATTATATGATTTTAATTATCTTAAGCACATTTTAACTAGAAATGTATATTATCATCTCAGATCAGTAATTGTTGTCCCTGATAATGCTAAAGAAATAGTTTTAAATAATCTTATATCTGAAGTAAATATTCCTGATTTTATTAATATCGATGAATATTTTCCAAAAATATTTGAATCATGGAAAAAAATAGCCCCGCCACCGGTTATTCTTAAACATAATAATGATCCATACGGTGGAGGCCGTCATATCTCACCTGGTATTGTTAATATAACATCAACGATAGCAGTCAATCTAGTATGTGATGTAATTGATGGCAGCTATCAAGTAGATCTTTCAAAGCCCAGCAAGGATATATATTATATTCATTCACACCTCAAGCTCCGCCTGGGTGGTTAATTGTATCTGAGCCAATTAACCCCGTTTATCTACGTGTACATAATCCGTTATTATCAAGGATACATTTTAAACTTACTGACCAGTCTGGACACATTTTGGATTTGCGAAATAAGGTTTTAAGTATTAATCTGTATGTACGCTCATAATGCGTTATCATAATGCGTCATCGCAAAACAAAAAAAAAGAATATACGAATCTAACTCGGATCAGAAGAAATTTTTTTTACTTGGATAAATCATAATTATCAGAATCTGAATAAAAAATAAATAAATATTATGTTATAAATAAATAAACTGTATACTGTCAATTTTGCCAGGGATTTTGTTTAGCCATTACCACATTGACTCCACCTTCATTATCACTTTCATTTTCACAATGCTCCCTTGACTGTCTTATACGAAAGTTCACAATCTTTTTCTGTTCGTATTCATGAGATAATTCTAACTTAATTTTGTCAATAGCTTGTGAGAGAGGTACAAACAGCTTTACCTGATTATCTGTAACTGTTGCCCGTGACTGTAACATTGCCTGCTGGATAAACTTCATGAATTTATAATCAGATGGCAAAGTATATCTATTTTCTAATTTCCGTTGCTCTACTGATTCAAAATCACACAGAATTTTTTCAGGATTAAGATTATCAGATATATTTATACCGTTATGTTGTAATTTTTTAATCGCAGAAATAATAACATTAATATTTTCAGAATTCATTATATTATAAATGTTTGTTTAAAATAAAAATATTTCAAAATCGGAATGATAAAACATATTTCTGAATAATAAAAGTTTATAAACATATAATCACAACACAACCCCATGTGAACTCCTAGGTTGTCAAACAACATCCTAGCAGGTTCAGGGACATTTGAATTAATCCCCATCTGACCCCCTAGGTTGCCAAATGATATCCTAGCAGGATCAGAGGAAATTCGAAATCAGACGAAACGGACAGCACAGTTTTATACAACCCCATGTGACCCCCTTGGTTGTCAAAGAACATCCTAGCAGGATCAGAGTTTACATATAAACTTAATTCTAAGACCTTAACTAACTTATCCTAGGACAGCACAGTTACATATAAACTTAATTCTAGAACTTATAACTTTAGGACAGCACAGTTACATATAAACTTATCTTAAGGACAGACACATACAAACGGGCCTTCTCTACGTTCAACAGAAATTTGCACACTCTCCCCCATAATCAACCCGGGGAGTGTGAAAAAACACACCCACCAAGTGACATGGTGGAGAGTGTACAAATTTTCTATTGAAAATTTGAAGGGCTGGCCGGAGCCACACTAAATAAGAGAATTTTGGCATAATTTCGCCATCGCCGACAATGTGCCGGTCACGAGAATCGAACCACGGACCTCGAGTACGAGAATCCAACGCGTTAGCAATCGACCACCGGATTTCCCTATATATATATATGTTAAAAAAATTATTATATAGTTATCTAATACTGCGCAGGCACTTAGAGTATACAGAATAAAATCACAATTATTGTAAACTGTAGTGTGGATTTCTTAATAAAATCACAATTATTGTAAAATGTGAATTTATTTCAATTTCCAAAATACACTGTTAAATTGAGAAATATATAGATATAAGACCTGCATTTCTGCAGTCTGTATTTCATGAACCGTTACAAAGGATACTAAATCATCGATCAGTTACATGAACACATGCCATACTTATGCCTAAAAATAACTTGCTGATGTATACAT
>JAECUM010048421.1:0-18338 GCA_016617855.1 Megalonaias nervosa
TATATATATACACACACAGAGGTCAGTATCAGAGGTTGATTACTCCCTGGCATGGAGCAGTCTTGATTGCTGAACTGAATTCATTTATGTGAGTAAAGAGGAAGGCCTCTTTTAATTTTCCTTGAGAACATTTCTGGCAGAATGCTTTTCATGAAAAAGGTCTTCAACTTGGGCAACATTCTCTCCCCCCACAGCTTGTTCCCAAACCAAATCCTCTACACATGTATCCATACAACAAAGTCACACCACTAACGATTAGTCGAGGCTAACTGTCCTTTGTACCTGGTAGGAGTAAGTGTGATTGAACTTTAATTTTATCTCGCCATTTCTAACACCACAGAAGAAATCACTTTTCTGTGCTGCTTCAAGGGGTGTCAAATGCCCGTATTTGAAGGTGCATTTCACTTCAACAATGCCACTCGTTTGTTTACAATGTTTACAATGAAACAGGGAATCTCGATTAGCTGCTAAAAAAAGAGAATTAATTGATACAATAAGACCACAGTCTTTTGTACTGATTTTATGTTCATTTTTATTACTAAATTTACATAGGTAACTAATGCCTTCTTTTCCTTTTCTTTCCTCATTCCAAAGAATTGGAATATAGGTCCTTATTATATCCAGAAAAGCACTTCACAAGATTATCTGGTGGTGTTTTTTCTTTCCTAGCCATGACACTACCAAATTTTGAGGCTGTAATTCTGTTCTCCTGCGCCTTTTTCCAAACAGTATTTTGCCTCTGTCCTCTAGTGTGCTCCTTTGTCTTCGCAGAATTAAAACCTAGACTTGAAACATAGTCATAAAACTTTTCTGTACACATTTTGTTGTTCAGATCTTCAGTATCTTTATTGATTGAACTATCCGGAAGTGAGTTGCACCGAGAGGCCCTCTGGTGTTTTCAAGGGGAGATAATAACCGTGAAATGGCTTATAACAATGCGTCATGATATTTGTTATCGTGATAATGAGCAAGATAAGTCTGGCTGTGATAGGATAATGTTAGATGAACTACGTGATATGAAACCTGTAAATATGAGAGAACGATTTGATAGAAAGTTAGTTCAAGGAATGATAGGAACACAATATAAGTTAGGCCTTGGAAAAGAATTGTATGATGATCTTGCATCAGAGCTACATAAACCTAAAAATGTTTCCACGACGTAATGTTGTCGCAAATGCCGTTGACGGTATCTGGGCAATAGATTTAGTAGATATCTCAAATATTGCTAGGTTTAATGATAATAAGAAATACTTGTTATTGACGTTTTTAGTAAATACGCGTTTAGTGTACCAGTTTCGGACAAAAAAGGAACATCGATGACTGATGTGTTAAAACAGATAATAACAAGTACAGAAAGAAAACCAAATAAAATTTGGACCGATCACGGAGCAGAGTTTTTTAAACAAAATAATATAAAAAATATGTTACAGGAAATGAGCGAAAAAGCGTCGTCGTCGAAAGATTTAATCGCACACTAAACGAGCTGATATATAAACATTTGACAGCTAAAAATACAAATAAATATATTTACAGCAGATTGTTGATAAATAAATCACGAAGCACAGATCAATAAAAATGTCACCAAATGATGCAATTAAAAATCCGATTCTTGCAAATGAAAACATGTTCCGCAGACATAAATTTAAAGTTGGTGATAAAGTTAGAATTTCTCTGACGAAGAAAAACATTTGAGAAAGGATTTATTCCAAACTGGAGCTAAGAAGTATTTATAGTTGATAAAATTTTAATGACAATACCTGTAACGTACGCGCTTAAGGATCTAGCAGGTGAGCCTGTAATTGGTAGTTTTTACGAACAAGAACCACAAAAAACTGAACAAGATGTTTTCGTTATCGAACGAGTAATTAAAAAGCGTGGTAATAAAAGCCTTGTCAAGTGGCGAGGTCATATCGATAAATTTGATAGTTGGGTACCATCCAAACAAATTATGAAATAATGTTTTTGTAGATTTCCTCGTACTTACGTTTGATAGATTTACATTTTATTGGTTTGCATAACGATATCAAATATCGTCTGCGATCGTCAGAAATCGACATTAGGTTAAATATTGTGACAAATATAAAATTGAATTTTACATTTTTCTGTCGGTCTGGAATTCTGATGTTTAAAAAGGGTTTTATCAGCAGCCAAAAGGACTGATTTTCATGTACTGAAAAATTAAATTTCAAAATTTTCTTTGTGATATGATATTTTACATTATATCTACCAGTTGTCGGTCTGCTGTAATTTTATTTTATCAACTACACCTACAATCTCGTTTTGTTCGTCGTCGTTGTTAAGTAGAATGTCATCCTCTGTGTAATCAACCGAGTCGTTTTTTATCTACGACTATAGTATCTCCTGCTGTAAAATTATCGTCCGCGATTGTATCACTGGCGTAGATATTAGCAAGTCGTTTCATCAAGTCCATATTATAATATATTTTTTTTTTATCTAATTTATAATAATAATGACTAACGAGGTAAAATATCATTAGAAAGTTAATATATTAAATTATGGAGAATTAGCCGAAGCAGTTCGAAAATGTTTGTCGGGGTATAGTTCTTATTCTGTTGACGTTATTGTTATGCTAGGTGATTCTGATAATGTTCTGCTAACAGCACAGAAAAAAATAAACTTAATGACAGAGCGTTTATTACACTAAAATTTAATAAAGATGATGTTATTGCGTTTGCTCACAATCGCTTAACTAGAAACGAGCCAAAAAATATAATTAATCATCATATCTAAAGATGATTCTGTCGAATGTTGATTGTGATGTTGCCGATTTTATTTTATCATCAGCAACATCTTTTATTGATTTTGTGCAGATTTTAAAATGTTTTGCGGCAGCATAAATCGATTTATATTTTAGTTTTTCTCCGTTTTCTAAATTTATTGAAACAACCGATCTTACCGGACATCTAAAATTAAACCCATCACCACCTCGTCCTCGTCTGTTATTTTCTTGTTGAGTGACAAGTTTGAGATTCACTAAACGATTGGCTGATTTAACACGGTTGACGTGGTCTATCATTAAACCATTAGGTATATGTCTGTTAAACGTTTCGTAAACAAATCGATGTGATAAATAATCAACTTTATCTGTTTGTGTTCCTCTAACAGTTATTTTAAGATAACCGCTGTTATTCATAAAACCAACAACTTTTTTCGTTTTGATATTTCCAATAATTCCTTTATCATTTGCCTCGTAATAATCAAATACGGGATGAGATATAATATTACATTACATAACAATGTTGAAATTGCGAAATATTGCCAAGAAGAGCCTTATAGGAGAACCTACAAAAATAGCCACTGCTTTTGCAGGATTTGACAACAGTTATAAATTTGATAATCAAAATATTTTAGCAAATTTTAACTCTACAAATTTGTTTCATCTTCTGCATCCGGTTGTAACGTGAGAACTTGCAGTTTATAAATGTATCAAACTAATAGTGCAGTATCATGTTATTTTATCAAAGTTACATGGACTTCAAAAAGATATACTTGATATAATCTTTGAAAATGTAGATTTCATCAACGAGATTGCCGAACCATATTTAACGGCTAAATCACGAAAAATATTAGCTGGAACAAATATTTCCTCAGTCGCTGATGAAATACACCAAGAAATAAATAAAAAATTGGAGGAATTGACTGTATCAGGATCAGGTCGGAAATTTGAAATGATAAAAGAAGTTTTATTTCACACAACGAAATATAACGCACTTCGCGGTAGTTCTAACTTTGATCTCCCTCAAAATATTTAAAACAAAAAGTGCTGTATAAATGTCAAGAACCATGATAACGAATGTTATCGTTGGGCAATTTTGTCTGCTAGACATCCTCAAAGTTGTAACGCTGATCGTGTTAAAAAATATTTGCCGTACAAAGACGAGCTAAATTTTAATGGGATAACTTTTCCAGTGGCAGAGAATCAGATACCAAAGTTTGAAAAACTAAACGATATTTCAATAAATGTTTTCGGACTAGATGAAAAAGAAAATGTTTACCCGAGATATATTTCAACATTTGCTATACAATATACAATAAATTTATTATTTCATAAAGGACATTAGAATTGGATAAAAAAAATAATGGCCTAGTTCACAGACAATATAATCAAAATAAAAATAAGAAATATTTTTGCTACCGTTGTTTACAAGGTTTTTCTAAAGATGAAAAACTGCAAGAGCATCTTAAATACTGTGTTAATGTTCGAAGAATAACAATGCCAGGAGAAAGAGAAAAAGTATTAAAATTTAAAAATTATAATCATAAATTAAATATTCCGTTTGTTATTTATGCTGATTTCGAGTGTCTACTTGTTCCTGTGGCAGGGGCAAAAAAATTATCCAAATAAATCAAGCACCAGAAAAATACAACATGTTCCCTGTGGAGCAGCTTATATCGTTGCGCTAACAAAACTTTTTCAAATCCGATAAAATTGTACAGATGTAAAAGTCCTGCCGTGTGGTTACTAAAAAATTTAATAGACGATGTTAATAAAATTTTCAATAGATTATCCAGAACAGCTCCAATAAAAATAACATCCAAACAACAACTTGATTTTGATGAGGCAGTTAATTGTCATATCTGCGAGAAACCTCTAGGTAACGATAAAGTGCGCGATCACTGTCATTTAACCGGCCAATATCGCGGAGCAGCACATAACAATTGTAGCTTGAAATTTCATGCGCCAGATTTTATTCCTGTCGTTTTACATAATTTTTGTGGTTATGATAGTCATATAATTGTCAAAGCATTTGGTGATGAAGAAATTAAATCTAAACTAAAATTAAACAATATAATAAAATGTACTCCAAACAATTTTGAAAAGTATATGTCATTCACGCTTGATCGGATTATCCAAAAGGTAATGGATTTCATGATGATGCAAATAAAAAGTCATCGGCAAGATGAAAGATGAATTTATGTTTGCGCCAGTTAGGGAATTTGTGGACTAAGAAGTAAAATGTACGCCGTAATTTCAGATGACAATAAACTGACAAAAAAAAGCTAAAGATATTCCTCTAGGATATGTAAAAATGTGTATGAAATTTGATGATTTTAAAGCAGAGCTAAACACCTGCACTATTTTTATTAAAACAAATGTTATCAGAACAAATCATCACAAACTTGAAACAGATACGATTATAAAACGTGGACTACGTAATTTTGATGATAAGAGATATTGCAAGGACGGAATTAATACGTTAGCTATTGGACACTACGCAAATTAATTTTGTGTAAACTTTATAAATAATGTTCGAAAATTTAACATTAGCCGATAGAGTTAGTAGCGAAATTACAAAGATAATGCTTAATGGCCAGCAATTATCAGTTGAATTTAATGATGAAATGTCAGGTATTTGTTTTAGTACATTTGATAGAATAAAACTCTCGCTTATAAATCAGATAACAGCAAATATTTTGATTATCTTGAAAAGTTGAGAGATGAGCTTATGCTGAAATATGATAATCTTCATGATCCGATCAGTCAAGAAAAATACACGAATATAAATATTAACCAGAACCAGTCGAAGGTTTTTGCAAAAGATGGGAAGTATATTCTCACCAGGATAGCAATGAAAGAGTTATTTGAATGTCATCGAAAAGTAAGTGGAAAAATTAATTTTTATTTGTATAAACACGATAATGAATTATTCCTTATACCTGCTATCGATACATTAATAATAGGTGAGGAAGTTCTTTAAAGGGAGATAAATCTGTCTGTCTTCCTTGTATTTTAAAGGGAGATTACTCTGTCTTTCTTGTATTTTGAAGGGAGATAACTCTGTCTGTCTTATTGTATTTTGAAGGGAGATACTCTATTTGTCTCCCTTGCATTCTACATTAAATTTTGTTTATAAATAATTATATTTTTATTTACTGATAAATAATATTTTTTTCTTGTTTTGTTAAGAAATATTATCTTTGTTTTTATAGTTTTGTCAAGTTTCTTGCTTCTTTCAGAATTTTTCAGAGATAATAATTAAGAAAAAATACAACAATGAATAAGCCACGCCTATGGTGTAAGCTTCGATTAGATTTCCAAGTATTGGTCGGCTTATACAGCCCTTATCTAGTTTGGGGTTCCGCCCTAAAGTTGCTCGAACTTCAACAGACAAAAGCACACTCTCCCACCATGTCACCACGTGGTGGGTGCTCTTTTTGCATTCAACCCAGGGTTGATTATTTGGGGGGGAGTGTGCAGAAATCTTTGAACGTAGAGAAGAACCCCGTAATATAGTTTTGAATCATTACAGTAGTAGTAGTAGTAGTAGTAGTAGTAGTAGTAGTAGTAGTAGTAGTAAATGAGCTGTTTCTATCTCAGAGACCCCCAACCCAGATAAAACATATTCTGTCAGAAATATGCTAGAAAGCCTTATCATGTAAAGTCATTATTTTGAGCTATAAAAAGCTGCTGACAAAAATGTTAACATAGAAGGGTTTTGGAGGGGTAGGGGGTCTCTGAGATAGAAACCTCATTTACTACTACTACTAACGTATTTAAATAATATTTGCGCCAGAAAACTCAATGTTTGCATATCAGTATTCAATTCATTGGAAAATAGCATTCACATACAGCTACTGACAATCTATAAATAGAAGAACGTTTATTCCTCTACCCCCGACTTACACAAGCAAAACACTGAAACAAAACACACAAGTCTATGAATGTAAATTAACTGTATGTAGTGGGCTTAAAACTGACCTTGGTTACTTCAATGAGTTTATCTCGAGCTTTTGAAGTACCAGTAATTGTCACGAAAAGTGGCATTATAAGGCAAACAAGTCCAAATATTAGACTATACTTCACTCCCAAACTTATTTAGACAAAAGCGAAGGAAGAACCTGCAATTTAAACAAATAATTTTCTTCACACATTGATTATTGTTGCAAAGAATGTTCGGCAAATTTTCTGCCACAGAAACTTTCAAACTATTTGATACTATTATCATACAAGTAGTACCTTATGCCTAAATCTTACATGTACGAACACTCATGCACAATTGAAAATATACATGACATTTCTTGTTATAGATTTCTAAACTTTCCTAGACACACATACCAGCTAAGGTAAGAAGAGGGTTAAATATCCATAGCACAATAAAAGAGTGGCAATATGGGAAAACATGGGGACTACGAGAATTTAACACGAAGATAATGTTAAAAATGTCTTTTGGTTGAACATGCACTTTGACTTACCAACATCCATATATCTACTATCTAACACCTTTTTCCTACTGTTCAACACACCTTTTGGCGTTACCAGTACCCACTGATCTAATATTCACCGTACTACTCAACACCAATTTATCTACTATTCTAAACGCTGACCAACACCCACACATCTACTGAACACACAGGGTACTATGTTTAAAGGAGCATGAATTAGCATTTAAATATCTTATAAACAAAACTAACTTCCATATTCCCCTATAACAAAGCAAGAGCCCTGTCCCCTATAGCTTCCATTTCACACCTTTATTGGCAGAACAAATACTTCCTAACACCGTTATAATTTTTATATACGCCTATCAATGACGTGCAAGAGAGTATAAAGGTAGGAATATAAATATTATGCACAAACATACTCTTACTATCACATATGGAGTGGAAGATAAGCAAAAAGTATGAATGCTTATATACAGACATTTTTATGCACTGTCATAACTGAAAGGATAGTAAAGAAAAGGGAAAGAAGAGAAAAGATTATAACATTTTTTTATTCAGCCTACACCACCCAAAGAAAGACAGAATTCAAAGCGTCCAGATGAGAAAATTGTTCTGTAATTCCTGAAGACTTTTCACATTCAAACCACTCACAAAGTGACTACCAGAAAATTTAGAATGACTCCTTACACGTACATGGTAAACTTTAAAGAGTTCAAGTCCCTACAGACTTATTGGAGTTGATTTTTGTTCTAGCTGAAACAACAGCATTGGGCGAAATCGCATACATACATACATACATACATACATACATACATACATACATACATACATACATACGTGTACATTTAGAGATATACATGCATGCATACTAAGTTAATATAACAATTATATTTATATATAAAAAAAACTGACACAATAGATGTTGGGTCCACAAGTGCTATACTCATCTGCAATTATTGATTTGTTTGACTTGTTTTTAATTTAGTTGTAATAAACACATTACATTGGTACAAGTTGCATTGTTTGCATTTGAAATGTCATAACATGCTAAAAGTCAGTCTTGATTAAGGTAAATTTATGTATTTCCTTGCTCAATACAACAATATAAATTTAAGGTTTTGGATGGCATATTATTTATAGTTCTTAATTTCTCAGTGCATT
Source organism: Megalonaias nervosa (assembly GCA_016617855.1). NCBI lineage: Eukaryota > Metazoa > Mollusca > Bivalvia > Unionida > Unionidae > Megalonaias > Megalonaias nervosa. The sequence goes on from JAECUM010048421.1 coordinate 8,347, forward strand.
TAAAATAATTGGTCATTCATCCGATGTAAATAGAGTTTAATTGATTGATAAATTCAAAAATGAAATTATCTCTTAAAGTTATTATTTTAATTAACCATTTGTGTGTTTATTTACTGTATTTTTTCTTCATTTTGTAACTACTTGTGCTGATATTTCTTCTTTTAAAAAACCCCTCTAATTAAGGTACGAAAGAATCAAATTAAAGTACGAAAGAAAAAATCTAACTAAAGTATGAAAGAATACATCAGCGAAAGTGATTACGAAACTGTATTCTTGAGAAAGGCGTAATTATAAAACAAAATATTACCTTTTTTTCGAAAATTTGATAATACAAATTAAAAATGAAATATTTTGTAGGGAATTGGATAATATAAAACAATGAACAAATCAGACTAAATTAAACGGAAAAAGGCTTAAATTACAACAACAATGGAATGCTATGGTACCTTATTCGGTAAATATTGTTACACAGTGATACCAGTCAGTGATATCTTTGCCGTAATGGTGGAATAGCATGTGATACAAATATTTTACCGCCCATTAAAACCGTGTTTGTAAGGTTTGTATCTGTCTAAATATCACAAATGCATTCAATTTCACCATGATATGAAAACAGATATTAGTCATTACGGTAGTGAAAATTTACAAAGATCACGCAGTGGGCACCGTAGCAATTGGCTTCAACATAGAAAATATTTGAAGCCTCGTGTTGCTTTATTATACATCCGATTCGTGCTATTTATTTAAGAACTTTATTCCAAATATGGTTTAAAATCAGAGGACTCTCCTCATCTACAGCTTCATTGTGGTAACTCAGTGTCTGATTGGTTTAATCACCCGCCTTTACTGATCACTGCCATCTCACCTACGTCCCCATGAGTTCGAGTCTCGGTCTTGGATTGTGGGTATATGAGAAAACGTGCCAGTAGCTCCCCTGGGTCGGTGGTTCTTACTAGGGTATTGAGAAATGTCGTTAAACGCAAAACAACAGCAATACTTATTGGAAGGTCCCTTTTCAGTGGCGTTGCTAGAGTACTCACAATATCCCATTTCAGTGGCGTTGCTAGGGTACTCACAATATCCCATTTCAGTGGCGTTGCTAGGGTGCTCACAATATCCCATTTCAGTGGCGTTGCTAGGGTACTCACAATATCCCATTTCAGTGGCGTTGCTAGGGTGCTCACAATATCCCATTTCAGTGGCGTTGCAAGGGTACTCACAATATCCCATTTCAGTGGCGTTGCTAAAGTACTTACAATATCACATTTCAGTGGCGTTGCTAGGTACTCACTATATTCCGTTTCAATGGCGTTGCTAGGGTACTCACAATACCCCTTTTCCGTGGTTTTGCTAGGGTACTTACAATGTGTGTTTGGGTCCCTTTTCAGTCGTATTGCTAGGGTACTCACAAATTGTAAACTTAAAAATGCAAATATCGGATTTGGACGCATGCTTAATGTAAATTGTGTCTTCCATCGGCACTCACGTGAGAAATCAAGTATCCTTATGTACGCTTATCATTTTGGTATCGGTTACAACACTCGATTATGTTGAAATTGATAGATATGAGCCTAAAGAGTTCGTTTTGACCATGTACGCATGTAGACTGTTCAATATATTTATAATTATTAATAAAGTATACGAGTTTGTATTGACGACCGCTCCAGACTTCATTGGAACATATCTACAAAGTTTGTGAAGGTGAAGCTTAAATAAGTATAAAACATTAAAATGTATTCAAAACGTTATTAATAGGCAACTGGGCCGCTGAACATCACATATTGCCATGACTCCTTGCTACTAAACAGGTGTCGAGACTTTGGTTTCTCTTCCTCCTAAACTTGCATAAAAGTCTCGACTTAATCTCTAGAATATGACATTTTATCCCCTTTCTCCGATGATGTATGCAAACAAATACCGTTAAATCAAGTGTAGGATCAATGAACAATGTTTACGACTCAGCTTTGACCAATAAGTTGTCCTAATAATTAACGTTCTGAATAAACTTTAGTGGAAATCCAAACTAAATCGAACATTGAAGGCGTTGATTCTGCCAGTGGTGGCCCGTATAATGCTGATGTGACAACAGTCTTTTGTTGGATCACAGTAATATGATCCAAGAATTAAATCTTTATTTGAAATTTCACAATAAATTCAAGTCTCTATTTCCAAGAATTTCCAGCCCAAATGAACTACTGAACACAATAATAATACAAGTGATTCTGCCTCAAAATCTTGTAACACGAATGACTAATTTTCAAATAAACAAGATTTATATTTTAAACTAAGACGTAAAAAGAGACCGCGGATATGGGTCAAAAGTATATTGTTCTAGAAGGATCGTAGTTATTATTAGAAAGTCCAGCACCAAAATCAAAATATAACATATGATCATCACGTAGTCTAGCTACAAAATATACAATGTTCTTGACTCTGCTAAGATAATGATCTTCACTCAGAGAAAAAAACGTTGTTTACAAAATTGTCATTGATTTTGGACAAGTTCAACTTCTAGATACCATGTGTATGTTGCTTATAATAAAATAAAAAAAATAAAATACTAACTAACAAATATTGCAAACTAACAAACAATTTTTTTATTGTACTTCACTCACTGAAACAGATATTAGATATTTGCAAAATTAAAGTCATCCTCTTGCCATTGACTCTTCCACCTGTTATATATATATATAATATAATAATAATAATAATAATAATCTGAGGAAACGTTTAGATGACGTTAAGACAGACTGATGAAACGTAGTACTGAATTTAAACATAGCTAAGTTAAGCTAACTTCAAGAAATGTTGTGCTTAATTCAGGCAAGTCTATTTCTTAATCAGATAAGGATTTAAATCGCTTTTCAATCAAAGAGTCTTGATATATGACTTCTAAAATGAATATTTTAGGGTGTCTATATGTGTAATTCTTCAGTCATAATTTTCATTAATGCAACAACAAATCAAATACAACAAAATACAAGAAATAGTTTTTTGAACCAGAAACATGATCGATCGATAGATATGAAATAGTTCAGAGTCTAAAAATTCTTCTTGGATTTGTTTCCAACATATCAAATAAGTGCAGTGGTCTGTTAAGACTATTAGGGCTGTGACAAATATTCCGAAACTTTGAGTAGACTGCATTTTTATATTCTTCTTTATCCCTGCATGAGCATCTTATAATAAAAGAAGAGAATATGTTATTCTTTGTAAATTGAAAGAGCAGACGATCGATGCTATACAATATTCTGCTGGCACAACCAAGAGTTTTTGTTAACACTCCAAGCCACATTTTATGAGACCAGCCAATGCCAGGAGTATGTTCTGGCGAGTGTGACCAAAAACATGGTTAAATCTAATTCACCAATAAGATGATTAGGTGAGGTTGGTTCAACTGAATAAAAAACATTATTTTGTTTCTCTTTATCGTAATCAACGTTACAAAAAACTTGCAAACACGCGCTAATAGCAGATAAAGGACATCCAAATTTCTGGCCAAAGAGCCAAATACACTCAATGTATGTTGCAGAAGTGTGTCTCAGGGAAAAGGATATTAAGCGGGGCTTGATCCAGGTAGGGGTTGGGGCCGGAGGCCCCGCCGCTAAGAAATGATCCTAAACGATATGTCTGAATCCTCTTTTGCTACCACACTTGTTTCTGCTCTAAACTATCGTTATGTGTTTCATCGATCAATACCATCAAACCAACCAAAGTATTATTATTTTCTTCAGTATATATTTAATCTAAAATAACATTCTTAAAACCATGACTGAATTAACTTTTTTTCTTCAAAACCAATTGATGCAAAAGCAGACCAAATTATAAGAAGAATGAAGTCTATTTTTATGATCTTTTAAGATTTTGTTTTGGTTTTGTTTTTTGTTTCAAAAAAGCACAAAACTGACTTCGTTCACTGAAGAATTCACAAGCGCCTTTACAGTTGTCAGCGACAATCAAAATGTGCTAGCAATAAACCTACCGAGAGCTGATACTGCGTTATATGTGATGTACAAGGATTGCGATAGTAATGTGTTTATCTTTTGAACATCGCAACATCGCCAGTTGTTAGGCCCTTACTTCTTAATCAAGACACCAAAATGTGCTTTTCTACAGAATTGACGAAATCCGAATTTTTCTAAAACACTTACTGATCGTGAAATTTACTTTCTCAATCGATGAATAGACATTCATTCTTTTGTTTCAGAAGTTGCAGTCCAGAATAAAAGAATAAAGAGATGGATAACCAAAATTCAATGAAAATATGGAATGTTCGATAAAGCAATTATTATGATCAATATAATTTGTATCTTGGTAAAGGTAACAATAGAAATCAAATGCATAATTCTGAGAAAATGTTGATCTCAACGGTCCTTGTTAATTAATATCTCCTAAGCACGCTTTAAATAGCATCGTCTTGGTTATTAATCGGAACTATTTTAACAGTAGATGGATTTCATTGCAAATAGTGTCATGCTTATGCAAACAATTTCTGGAAGGGATGAATTTGTCACTTGAAAGATTCTGTAACAAATCAATGTTGCATACTTATAAACACATAAGGTCCTAATTCTGTACAAGTATCTTATAGATGAGTATGAAGATTTTATGTCATTCGAGGGTGCGGGTAGAAATTGGTTCCGAGATTTAGTAAATGTTATTGTCAAATCAATGTCTGTGCTTGAAAAATTTGATACCTCCTGGATTAAATACACATAATATGGCTAGAGGAGAAAGCAAACAAATTCAACTCAGCTTCACCTATAACCAATATTGCATCTATATGTTAAAATAACTTACCTTCAAAAGTAATTTATTTGTGTGTCTGTTTGGGTGTTTATTTTATAAGTGTCAATCTTCTATGCACAATACCCAACTCCTGAGATCAAATTCCCATGATTGGCTAGACTGACATTCAAACGTTGTAAATACTGAGTCATTCTCTCCCCGGTTCTGCTGTAAAGATGGCATGCCAAACAGAGTAGTATAGGAAACCTATATCCTTGGCCAGACACCTTATTATCCACCTAAATAGTTTGTCAGAAACCAAAATCAGACCCCAAAACCCAGGCCACCATCTTGCTATTCACACATATTTTAAAGTCAGCAAACAAAGTAGCATTATAGGCTATAAGTACATCTACAAAGTCATCAGATAAATCTAATCTAGGAATGAATACCGATGTGGTATAAATGCAATTCCAGCAGCATGCAAACCGTCTGCAACGAGTCGAGACAAAATAGTTTACGAAGTAAGCCAAGAGAATGCGTGTAATGATTATGTTGTCCAGATGGTAAGAATGATGAATAGTGTAATAGTCTTGTAATCAGGACGGCAGGACTTGAGCATGATGATACAAGATATCGATTACGAACTTGATGTCCTTGTTCCACTTTGTATCTCTCACAAGAAAAAGGTTTAGAATTATTCCATGTCTGCAGGAGTTGTGTAAATTGAGAAATAGATTAGCTGTGTAATTAGATTAATTGAGCAGTTATTTTACGTTTGTTGGAGTCCTTTTTCTTTTTATTTTTTTCATTACCAAACATATGCCTTAAAGTAAATTTGCACAAAACAAACAAGCAAACAACAGCCAAATAAGACAAGTCATGCAAGACTTAGCAAAGTGGAATTTTCAGCCAATAAGGAAAATATTTTTTGTAGCTAATGTAAAAGGTCATCTTATTAAACTGCCAAAGATAGCAAGGAGTGATGCTGCTTTTATAGCCAGCTCAAACAAATAGTTGGCGATATTTGTCATACCTTTTCTAAAGTTAACATCACATGAACCTCAGGAACTACCCGTATCACTGCTGCCTCCATATTAATTATACCCAGTTCCACCTCCATCTACTGCAAACCTTTCAAAAATAACATTGCCAAAATAACAGCAATTTGTACACCATTTTCTTTGAACAGTTGCTTTAGTATTCTCAAAATAGTAACTTGTGCTCCTTTGATTTCACAAATTTGTACTATTATTTTGTATTGGTGGTATCTTTGTACATTACCTTTAATTCGCTTGTCGTACATTTCAGAGGCTGATTTCACTGACGTTAATTTTGATTTTACAGCATATACATAACTTTGCAATTCTCTCTCTTCTTCTGGATTAAATGATCCGTCAACAATTTCTTCTCGAGAATAACCTCTTTCTTATTTTTTGGGGTAATTAACATTTTCAATTTCATTTTTAAAATCAACATATTTCCCTTATTAAAATCAGTATGTAATTGTCATGCATTATTTGCAATTTCTTGTCCCAAATCTTTATGGTCATAAATTATTATTGTTTGCCTGTTTCTGTTTGTGACAGTGTGCTCATTTTATTGCATAGCCATTTAATCTTATATGTTTTATCTGGTGTTCGATACTGTTGATCAATCCGTAGCTCCGTATCACACACCCAGATTCAAACTACTTGAGTTTCTTCTGTAACGTCCTCGCGTAGATAGTTTTAGACACAATAAATCGAACTTTTATAAGTCCCTCCTAGTTTTGAATATTATTCATACAGGCAATCTAAAAAAATATCTAGAAAGCTTAAAATAGTTGGTATGTAATAAATACAACGCCGCATTCGTGTTCTGTTCGGAGGTTCAAGAAAGAACTAGTTTGATTTTGGTTATGAATAGGTCTCGGCCTGACGGCCTCGGTGTATCCATACGCCATATCAGACTCGTTATTTCCGCCAACTCAGATCAAAACATGAATGCAGTTTTGTGTATACATTTAACTCAGCAACGTTTATCGTTTGGTGGCTTCTCTATGTTTTCTTTTTTGTCCATCCTGGAGCCGCGGTGGCTCAATGATTGGTGTGCCGGATTTACGACCGAAAGGGTACATCCGAATCCTACCATCGGATTTGCCTCCAACTGCCTCTACATTAATTAACCTACCTATGTTGTTGTGCCGTAACGCACCAAACCAAATTAAGCTGCCCATCCTAAAAACTTTAGAAAGTCACCTCGGCCTTTTATATAGCTACAGACTTCGATTAGCCCTTTAAGAAATTTTCTGCGTAAATGAGACTTAACAAGTTTATACTGATCTTCATCCATGCATAAACAATGCTTAATATGATCTTAATATTCGTCAGCAATACTATTTAAAGATGGTTCTTGACATGTTTGAAACTTCTCAATAAGTAAATTACCAATACAGGTTCTTGAATTATTGCAATAATTTGTTCCCGGTAATCATCTTTATCATAAATTTCATCACAATCTTCATTGTAAATAATATTATCAAATTCCACTCTGCCAGCTTTTGATATTTCCATGTCTTTTAAGTGGAGCAGAAACAACGTGACAAATAATTAGATTGTGCAGAAGAAAACAGTGAATAAGTTCAGTACAGAAGAAGAATACAAACAAAAAGTAGGAATTAATACAGCAAATGGTGAGTATAATGAAATAACTATTAAACATTTAACCGACAAGGGGTTGGTAAAATGGATGGAAAACAACATGACATACTACATATACGTCAATGCTAAAATATCTGAATAATTGTAAGATGTCATAACGCTAGGAGTAATATATTTAATGAGTAAATTTCTACCTATTGATAACGTGAATGAATAAAAAATGCATGACACCAAATGGCATTAGATACTTTACTGGATTAAACATAGAAGGTTTGGATTACCTCTATTTGCATCCAGTTGCAGCTAGCTTGACAACTCTTAAATAAATAAATTTGAAAACGTGTAGGCAGACGAAGAACAAAACAGCTAAAATTGAACACTGCAAATAATACGAAATCGATCTGAATCAGATGTTTTTGTTATTGCATGGTTGTACTGAGCGTTGGTTGTATCAACTGCTGCTACTTCAAGAGTGTATGAATACCACATATTTAAATCAATGAGATAAAGACAAGAAGAAAGTAAAGCTATCAGATGCAAACAAATTAGACTAAAGCAAAACAGTATGAAAGTATGTGATCAGAATCTTATCAATATTTAAGTAAGAAGTATTAAAAGATTCAACGTGTTCTTCGATATATGCTTTCAATAACATTTTATCCATTTTAGACATGTTATCACCAACCCTTGTGTATTTTGTGTCTGGCCAGTGAACGCATTTTTCTGATGTCCAGAATCAAAAAGCCCAAAAGAAAAACGGGGAATATTATATCTAGGTATTTTATGTCAGCACCATCAGGTTTTGTAAAATGCTGTCAAGTTTCACAAAGTTCAATTGATGGAACACCAAGTAATTTTAAAGTTTGCAGTAGGTTAGATGTTTCTTTCGTAGTATTTTTAATTATACTTTATCTTGATAATAAAGTTTTCCTTTGGTTTTTGTTCTTCTGGCACCTTTGATTTAGGTACTATCTTTAACATGTTTTGTATTCTTTTTACTACAAATTATACATTAGTTCTAATTTGGTCTCCAACTGTTGAGATATATTTTGTAACACGGCTTACAATAACTGATTTTTATGAACTCTGTATTTTTTTTTTTTTGCATATTGCATTTTGGGTAACTCTTAGTCTCCGTTCAATTTATATTTTTTCAGTCACAATGAACTAGCAAAATTGTACTAATGTTACCTTCAACATCATTGCAAAATGAACTCAAGCTGAAAGAAATGTTTCCTTAAAAGATGGTGTTCATAAATGGTATATGTTACTTTACATCTAGTCTTAAAAACACGTTTAAAAAAGTAGGCTTTGTCGGTTACATTATCTGATCCTTTTGTTAGAAAATAAATGGAATGTAGTGCGAGAGGTGAACAAATTCGTGAAAGCAAAATTTTAAGTAGATTTTTAGGTTGGAGAAAAGAAAAAACAATGTCGTAGAGCTTTTAACCTAGACAGAGGTTAGCATGGCAACTGTTTCCAGTGGAATGGGTTTTGCAGCTGCTGGAATAGTAGGGATAGTTACTGGATTTATATTATTTATATACAAAGAATGACTCCAACAGCTAAGCAGAATCTTCCACGTCTAATTAAAAAGCCCTTTAGGGTGCTGACCTGTTAAATATGTTTGTACGGTAGATAATTACATTTGATGTATATAGTCCATTCAAGTAATTTCAAAGATATCATTATCAGACATGAAGAAAATGTGATAAATTTTTACGGAATGATACTAATGTACGTATTTCACACTAAATAGATGTAAACAATATAAATTAACAATTCCTGTTGATATTAATCCAGGAGAAAGAAAGCAATTTTAGTAGAAATAAATGCCGACTTAAATGCCAATAACAATCGTATTATCAAGGTAACAGATAATTTAAATAAATCTGACACTTTAATAGGGCCTATGCTCATAACAGAGTTAAAAATTCAGGCATAAACTTTGGATGATAACAATTTGAAAACATGGAGAGAAAAGGAAGACGGTAAATTGACAACAATAGAACAATAATCAAATAATAAATAAAACAACCAAAATTACAGAACTGCAGACGACAAGTAGATTTTAGATGTTCAAGATTAAGTTACCCAGAGATTAAATACTCTATCCAGTGCTTTTGTTGCAAACTTTACAAACTGTTAGAGAAACATCCGAAGAAATGCAAAACATTTCAACAATATTTACTACAATAAATAAATGATAAATGCTGAAATATATTAATAATAGACTGGCATAAAAGAAATTAAGAAGTCTCTGGAAAATTACAATACTTTACAAGCCCGATTTCAACATTTACATAAAGAATTAAACCATAAGAATGAATATAGAATGAAGAAGACATATGAAAGTTAGTTGATGACTTCAAAGTTGTTTTAATAAAGTTGGAAGATAAATTTATTCCTAACGCCAATACTTCCACGCCGTTGCAAAAAAATAAGAGAATGATTTCACCAAAATAACCAAAAGATAGATAAAAAGAACAGCAAAATCAACGTGAGTCAAAGTATTATTTGATCAATAAGAATGATGAATGATTTATCTATTACTCATTCAAGTGATAAAATCAAAATGATGTGCATGTGTGATTTGGATTTTTAACGTAGCTTTATCAAGTT
>JAECUM010048423.1:0-38310 GCA_016617855.1 Megalonaias nervosa
TGTCCTTATTGAAAATGTACCGATCTTCCTTCAAATATGGTCATTATGACAGCCATCTTGAAAATTGTATCCCTACTTCTCCTAAATGGAATCTCTTATGGGGTTTCTCATCAGAAGACATCATATTGAATCTAATGAGGCTTGAATGCAAATTATGCCAGTATGATATCAATATGACAATCAATGTGTAAACTTTGGAAATACTGTTAACACCACTACAGAAGAATTGATGGTCATATCAACATAGGGTTTTCACCAAAAGACTTCTTACGATATCCATACATGCCATCCATTACGTTTTTTGCATAATCATTACACCTTTTCGCTCGCTTATATATGGGTTACGCATTTTGTACAATAGAATATAAAAGTAAAGCAATTAAATGATGTTTTAATCATTTTATTATCATCTTCGTAATTCCACTCTCCTATATTTGGGAATATTTCTTAAAACGATGACTGCTGTATAAGAGTTCTTTCCTTATTTGTTATGGATTGCAGCTCTATATGGCCCACATCTAAGAAAACAGATGGGTGTTTTCAAATATGAACTTTTCCCCACAGATTCATTATATTGATAAGCTAGTTAGGTAGCTGACCAGTCTATTTTTAACCGAAATGGCAACAGATTTAAAGCGAAATGCCTTTGGTTGTGAGCTGTGAATGTTATATGACGCAAAATGTTAGAGCAGACGGATCATTTGAAACTTCAAACATGTCAGATCAGAAAAAGAATACATCAACACTGCTTTGCAAACTTTAAAAGAAGACTGAGAGTAAGGTAATACAACACTTGGACTGAGCACGGAATAATCATTGCAGAACTCACAAATTCAAGTTGATGATCATTCAGTGAAAGTTAACACATGTCGACTAGTTAAAGCGAGCGCTGAATATAAATAATTTGTCAGTATATTTTGTGTTTGTATTCTGGTTCTAATCCACATGGATTTTGCCCTTTGTAACAAGAATTTTGATCAGCCGCAGATCCGGGTTAGTAGTAGAAATAAATGTATCCTTTTATACAGTGTGCTGTAATTATGGCATGTAATGTGTTTCATGTCCAAATTAAACCTTTTTGCCACTTTTATAGGCAATTACACTTAAAGGCTGGTTCCATGACCTCTCTCCACTCCGTTGCTCATCGTTATGAGGGTCAGGTAACGGCCTCCGCCATGTTGAAATTCCGCAATGTACATGGAAGGTAAGCACGCATTGTGATCAGCATGAATCACAACATGAAATATTCTCACATAGAAGTATTACAAAGTGTGTCCATTGTGGGGAAATTATGCATAACGATGAGTTCTACTTGTTAGTTTTCTTTAAAATCTTTGTTAAGTCGTCGTAGAACTTTGTGCAGCGATTTAATTGACGAAGCATGCGTATGTGGGATGGGGTGAACATACCATTTTACTCAACCCTGTACATAACTAGGCGTGGCTTAGTCTTTTTATACTGATGGTTTGTTTGCAACCATAAAGTTCGATAGTTTGAAATAGATCCAGGCCTTAAGACATCCGCGCTTCTTAAATTATTACCAGGGTTTTGATAAATAGCATTAACACGTCCAGGACAATTTTTGACAAAAGCATGATTAATATGTTGTGTTGTTATATAGAATGAGGTTAAGCTTTTAGGTTCTATAAGTAGAATACGTGTTAAAATATGTTTTGACCTCTCCTTTAATATTGACAGCATATTTCATGCAAACTGCATTTCCTTGATTTCACCCTCTGCCCCCCCACCTAAGCCACCCACCCACTTAGGTTTCTTGTGCAAAATATTATATTTATTTTGTTTCTTTATTATACTTGTAACAATAATAATAATAATTATATATATATATATAGTAACAGTATATATATATATAGTATATATATATATATATATATATATATATATATATATATATATATATATATATATATATATATATATATATATATATATATATATATATACACGTACATACACAGATTCTCAGATGTATATGCAGGTGGCCTGATGATGGAGAGAATACCAACATTCTTCCACACTTGTTCAAAGACATCTTATGATTCAAAGGGAAAAAGAGGAAGAGATTTCTCATCGCCAACCAGAAAGTCCCCTCAACAAGTGCCAAAGAAAGAATTACTCAAGGTACCCAGTTCTTAAGATCATTAAATAAGTATATAAGCATCTTTTGGAATCAGTATATACATAAAATAATTTTAATCTTAAATTTGACTTAAAGACATGTCACTTTTACATTCATAACATGAATAAGAAGAGAAAGATAAAATTAAGAATAAAGATTTAATTTTATTCATTACTGATAGCATTTGTTTAAAAAAATTGGTTTTGGATTTGGAGGATGACTCTTGAATGGTGTAATAAATCTGATGATCGCTATACAAAAAATAAGATGGTAACCTTTCGAAAATCAGCATTACACTTTACTCTGTACTTTTCAAGCTGATATTAATAATAGTATGTACACATGCTGGTATTTGAATTTATTCAGGATCCTACCTTGTCGAGAACACAGTGGTCAGAGGAAGTAAACGATTTTCTGAACACATATGTTTTAGAAGCAGGAGGAGTACCAACCACTAGAGTAAATCCATTTTGGAATGATTGTGCTAACGAGCTAAACAAACACTGTGGTTCTTCAAGCAATGGTAGAGCCTTGGTGTTGTTTCCTTATTGTCATAGAACTATTGAGCATTTTGAATACATATTTTGAGATGGTTTAATTTAATTGTCATCTTATTTATACATTTACTGGTTTGTATGTTCTTGGCCCCTTTGCTTATGCAGATATCCATTTAGGTTCGACTATGTTGAAAATCTTCATAATTATTTTCCTTTTGTTCTTGTGTCATGATAAATATATATATATATATATATATATATATATATATATATATATATATATATATATATATATATATATATATATATACTATATATATATATATATATATATATATATATATATATGTGTGTGTGTGTGTGTGTGTGTGTGTGTGTGTGTGTGTACATGTACTATTCTAACATACATATTAAATAATTTTACATAGATGTGAGTGGAGTATGATTATGGTTCTATATGGTAGAACATGGACATATAGTTTATTATAATATTCAGATCTCGTCATAAAAGACAGGTGTCTAAATAATGGTTCATTTTTCCATGGTTTGGTACTTGTGATGTTGAAAGAATATTGGAAATTAGTGATTGCCTAAAGTATGTTACTTTTAATAACAAGTTTGAGTGAAAACAATATTACAGCTTGTACAGATTACATAACAATTATTGAACAATAGTAATTTATTATTCAAATTCATTACGATAATTTAGGTTTGATGTGTCGCAGTAAGTACCAAAAGGTAAAGAATCTTTTTACAGCTTGAACCACATAACGAGTACAGAGACTTTACCTTGACAAAAGAGGTACAAAATGTTCCTGCTCTCCCAGTTATTGAAAAGCAGTAAGTCTTCAATCAAAGCACTTTACCAACATATTAACTGTTTTTTGCTCTCATTTTGTGGAAAAATAACATTATTTGGAAAAAGATGCAATTAGGTAATAATTTGCTCCTTTGTTACTAAGTAAAATAATTTTAATGCAAATGTTTATTTGTGTGTGTGTTTACTATTTGAACCTGCATATAGCAAACTCATACTGCTCCGTACAATGTTTGCTATACACAGGTAAACATCATGGTGGGTTTCATCCATATTAAATTTCATTGGTAATATGTCTCAGACTATTTTCCTTTCAGATCACATGACTAGTAAAATTTCGGTTTGGGATTGCCTACATCATTCATTATCTCTCGTCAGCCCATGGAAAATTGCTATTGTCCACTGTTCAAAATGTATTTGGCAAATTGTAATCAATCTTTATAAATATCTGCATGGCATGAAGTTCTCACAGATTTGTGTAAATGACCATTATGAGTCAAATTACATGGTTACGATTACCAAAAATATAAACACAAATATCCTTATTATACTTATTGTACTCAAAATAAGGAACAAAATATGAACAGAATCGGAAGCATTATGACTACAAGCATTTTACAATTTTCTCAAATGTCCGCAATCAGCCTTCACAAGTTATTGTTATTACTAAAACCAGAAAGCTTTCTTTAGACAACTCCTTTGCATTAATAATCCCTAATAATAATAATTATAATAATAATAATAATTAATAATTTGGTCCCTATTTTAATATTGTATTGCTTGTATGCATTAGCAGAGGAGATATATGTTACTTGTTTGTCTGTCAGCGATTGCACCACTGTCAGCATTTTGCTGAAGGTTTTAGTTAAAACAATTTCTGCATTATCATGAGTTCAGAAAACATGGGATAGTTACAATATTTCGTCATTGACATCATTATCAAGTGTTATTTCAATAGCCTACATATCCAGTCACCTACCACGCTTGGTCAAGGTCACAGTCACTTTTAACAATGGGACCATTCCGGTGGCCTAGATGTTAAAGCGTCAACCTTGGATGAAGGAGGTTGTGGGTTCGAACCCTGGCCGAGTCATGCCAAAGACATACAACAATGGTAATAACAAATGCCTCACTTGATGCCCAGTATTAAGTTGTTAGTGTTGGGACTGGTTGACTTGGTGTCCGGATAAAGTGACAGGGTGGGACATGATTCTGCATGTCTGCAGCATGATGCCCCAGTGCTAGACATCATTATAAACTCCACACTGCAGACAGCGTAGTGATATGACTAAACTTTTTAAAACTGCATTAAACATCCAAACACACAAACACATGCACTTTTAAAATGGATATTTCTGATAAGCATATCGCAGGCGATGGACGATTCCTTATGTAATCCAATATTTGTATAGGTCTTCTTCTCATTACTGGAGTTTTATTAATACCCCACACAGTACCATGCAGCAGCAGTCCGGTGCAGAAAAATTCGATTGATGATGTTTTAGAACAAAAGTTTGTTGCTGGAGATATTTCAAACCAAGACAGAGCAGATTTATTGCATTATGTGCTATATACTGATGCAGCCACAATTGCTGAAACAATTCTGCAAATCAACAGTATCAAAATGGCAGTAAAAAACACTCCATTTTAATGGATATTGTAAAAGAGTGTATCTCAAAACTGTGATAGATCTGACAACAGTTATCTATTTCGAAAGGACTTTCCAAATTTAAAAGTTTGATTTTCACAAATTAGTCGCCGAAATAGCAGCATGTCAGCCATTTCTTCTGGAGGGCCTTCTGGCTGTTTCAGTGCCGATAAGTAGAGTTGGCAGTATTCAATTAATACATGACTTGATTCCATGCCTTGGACTTGTTTACAGCTTTCTAATGTCCTACAGATTTCATGAATTGTCTAGACTTCAAAGAGTACTGACATATGTCCTACTGGATGAATGTGTTCATGAAAAAATGATTATCTTTTCGGTATTTTCTTGTTTACTTGTTCCAATTTCCCTACAATGTTCGCTATTTAAATTCATAGTGTTACATGCTGCATACCTTTTTGCTATTCCCTTGTTTGCACTTACAGATTCTGCAAGTGTTATACATTAATATATGTATTAACAAAACATTTCTTGGCCAGTCAAAAAGAAGTATTATATGGTACCATTTTAAAATTTACTTCACGTATATCTTTCTAATATTAGAGAAAACTAAAAGTAATTAGATTAAAAGTGATTAAAACACAGAGGAGAGAAAATGTATTTTTTTTTCCAGTTGGTCTGAATTGATCACTTTTAATAACTTCATCTTCAATGATTAATTTAATCTTGATAAATGTTTGTGCTATTAGTAATGCTTGTAATTACAAATATGTAACAAATAGTATATTGAGCCTCTTCTTTTCACAGAAAATAAAGAAAAAGAAAATTGTATACTTATTGGACCACAGTTCCATTTTTTCCTGGTCATACTTGCAATATCTACGTGATCTTTTTATTATTGTACTTTGATATTTATCTGCTTCAGAATTATTTTTTGCCAGTGTTAGGAAAAAATATAACATAACCATGATGTTTACATTCGATTCTACAAATAATTGCAAAATACAAGAGAAATATTTAAATTCAGATTGGGAATTGCTTATATAGTATGATGAAATTAAGTAGTGGCTTTAAGAACATAGGCATTTCAGTGTTGAAGTTTCTCTTAGTGGTTGGTAATTTAAGTCAATAATAAAACATCTGTTTTGAATTTTTTTGCAGTACAATTACAAGATCATTATTTCTATACTAGCTTTCATTGTTTTGCGGGGTTCTCATTTAAGTCTGCCTTTTAAAAGGCAGGAAATGTTGAAAATACTGCATGTGAAAACATTTTCATTATATTTTATTTATTGTTTCTGTTGATTCTTTTCTTCTTTTAAGTTTTCTTCGATATCATACATTCCCTGCATGACATTACAAGTGATGTTTGCCAACTAACAGAAGCTTTTTGTAAAGCAACACTTCATTATTTTACAGATTAAATAATAATTATAGGTTGATGAGACACGACAGGTCTTTATAGATATTAGTTTGTTTGTTAGAATATGCAAAATGACTGAACGGTTCTTACTTTGATAAATAAAAAATACCCTTGAGTAATTGAGTGAAATTTAAATATTACTTAGCATGCCAAACATAATTTCTTCACACATGATTGATAACAGTGACATAATGTGATGCAAGTATTGTTTGCTTCTTATTACAGGTCAAAAGACTACAGACGTTATATTGAACATGCTAACATATTTTACTTCTTTCTCAGATATAAGCGTTTTACTTATTGTTTGAAAAAATGTTACAGATTTATTCCTTGTACCATCAACATTCATTATAACTTAACATTATAAGAGTTCTTTGGAAGTCATGTTTTGTCTTCCAGGAACCTGTATGGCAGTCAAATTTATTGATAACCCAATTTGCAAAATAAACCTGTCGATCAAGGTCTATTTAGCTCTACACATAAAAAACTTCATAAAGAAAGATCTTTTGGCACATTATGCAACAGCAGATCTGGATCTGTGCAGTTTGCAGTTGGACTTGACTTGTAATCAAGTAAATACAGCACATAATTGTCAACCACATACTATGCATATGATGATCAGTGCAATAATTACTGTAATATTTTTAAACCAGATCTTTGACCGTCTTCAGGTAGTAGGCCTGACTACTTCCTACCAAACTGCCAACCACATTATAGAGGATATTGGTAAGCATTGTTACATGATGTTGTGGAAGGAGTCAGAAATGGCCAGCCTTTCAGGATTATTGGGGATAATATTAATGTTTTTGTAAGGGTCAAACATGAAAGAACTGATCACCATGGTGGAATGTTGCACTGGTTTGGGTCAGTTGCCATATTACAAAGTCTTTTGATGAACTGCCATATGAAAGTCAGGGACAGACTAAAGACTTACAGTTATATCACTATTCCTTCTGACCAGGATGAAAGAAGATTAAAAAATGATTACAGGGTTCTCATATCAAGGGTAGTTTAGGAGTTCTTCCCCAGTTGGACTTTCACTACAAGACCTAGCCCACTCATATATTGGGTACATAGAGCAAGGAGCCGACAAAGAAGAATGTAGTGGTGCCTTTTTGAGTTGCTTCCGCTGAATGAGCAAAAGTATGCAGATGTTGTATCTATATTAGACAAATATGAATCAGAAGTGGAAGAAATATATACGGTTGCTGGTAAGGAGAAATTGCCAGTACACATTTGGGGTGATCAGCTTACCAGAGAGCGGTTTACTGGTGGCAAAGGACTTAGATCTGGTTGCTTCACCGAAACAGAGACACTGAATCACCTTTACCCTATCACATTTGAAATGTGGCACGCTGCCATGAATCTTTTGACTGTAATGTTTAAGTGATTGTACAAGGAGGATTCCTTTGACAAAGGCACAATGAATGCAGAAAGAATTCCTTTAAGTAGAAAAAACAGTCAATGCAGATGTTAAAAATCATTATGATCCTTTCAAAGACTCTACCATTTCTTTTATTAAAGGCTACATTGTTGAGGCTCTCTGTGATTATTTTGGCCTGGAGACTTTGACTGATACCCTGACCAATCACCTTCCACCAGAAGATGCATGTGTGGTGGAAATGGAATCCTGGTTGAATGATATTATGGACACATTCATCGATGAATATGTCTTGGGTACAAACACTGATGCTACCAACAGAATACGGATAGATACTGAAGAGATGATTGTAACTCCACTAACACTTCTAATACCAAATGGATCAATCTCGACATTCTTCATCCAAACAAAGCAAATGATTTCAGTGTTGTATGAGGCTCAGCATGACAGAGTTAAGCATTATGCTCATAATATACTACAGGTAGGTCTGCTGTATATGCAGGTCATTGATGTTTGCCAAGTACCTGACCGGACAAGGTTACTAACTACCCTCAAGTACATAATGGCAGTTTTTAAGGCAGTTAATTCACACAGTAAATATGCACTTAAAATGTTTCATTTTCTTGCCCACCAGCAAGCATCATATATTCTGCATACTACAAACAAGTCTTTATATGGTTTATTTGTGAACACTGACGGCAAAATAGATTCACATATTCCTGCTGACCTTCAAATGGAACATATTGTCAGGAAAATTAAGAAACTAGTCAAAAATGTTGGGTCTAACAACATTATGGAACAATTTCAAGAAAATCGAG
The DNA here is from genome assembly GCA_016617855.1 of Megalonaias nervosa. NCBI lineage: Eukaryota > Metazoa > Mollusca > Bivalvia > Unionida > Unionidae > Megalonaias > Megalonaias nervosa. The sequence continues at coordinate 8,683 of JAECUM010048423.1, forward strand.
AGCTGTAGCTGGTATGTCCCATGTTGTAGAACAGTATGACCATGCTGCTGGTGTTATTGCTCGAGCTCAGCTGCATAAGAAAAACAAGGCCTTTGAAGAAAGATGATAATTATCAAAGACCTGAGAGATATTCGTCCATTTCAGACACAAATAGAGTCTATCATAAATTTGAAAAGACACTTGCTCCTACAGATGGGTCTTTATCCTGACAAGATTATGAAACATTGATTCAGCACCATAAATGTATCTTTGATTATGAGAGAGGAAAATAAATTGTTATTATTCTTCACACAATGTTGAAGCATCTGTGTAAGTTGACTTGAGAGTCACATAGATAAAACCGTGCTTTGCATTACATTGTGAGGATCAATGATAAAAGTGTGCATTACATTAGATTGTGAGGAACAGTGATAAAAGTGCTTTACATTACATTATGAGGAACATGGATAAAACCCTGCTTACATTACATTGTGAGGAACAGTGATTAAACTGCATTACATTACATTGTGAGGAACAGTGATAAAACCGTGCTTTATATTACATTGTGGGGAACAAGGATAAATGTGCTTTACATTGCATTGTGAGGAACAGTGATATAACTGCTTTACAGTAACTATGAGGAATATGGATAAAACCCTGCTTTACATTATATTGAGAAGAACAACAATAAAACCGTAAATTACATTACACTGTGAGGAACAGTGATAAAAGTGTGCATTACATTACATTGTGCAGAACAAGGATAACACTGCATTACATTATATTGTTCACAAGTCCAAATGAGTTTATATAATGTTTGAACAGTAAAGCATTTTATGATGGACCAAGTGGTTATACATTTAACCCTTATGAATATTAAAAGTTAATCATTCTGATAGCCCTTCTAAGTGTGTACCCCACTCCACATCTGATTCAAATTTAAATTTACTTGTCTGTAAAAGATGGCACTCAGTCAGAAAAAAATTCCTATTAAGTTAGAATAACCAGATCAAGTTCATGGTGGTAGTGACTCCATAAAGATTAGGTCAAACGGTCATAAACTGATACATATAATCACTAGGTTCTGTGCAAGTTATAGATCTGTATATCTTACATTTCTTCAGCTAGTTAGGTCTGAACGTACTTGGTGAATGCAATCATTTTAAATTACTTTACGGATAGTTGTATGACATGCGTATTAAGTTCCTTTTTATGGATTGATTGGTTCTAATCATGCAAATGAATAGCACTGATTTTAATAATGATGTGTATTATTTGACACTGGTGGCTCATTTGAAAGGTCAAGGTAACACTAGCCTATTTGCATGTTGAGGCTGGCACTCCAAGTGACAACATTTACACAGAACAATTTTAAAAATAAAAATACTCTTGTCCATTTGCTATATTGTTTATTTTATACTTATTATTATTAAGGTGAATATTACAAGTATAGCACAGGAATATTACATGTTAACTGTATAAAAGATTAAAACCCATTCTGTAAATGGATACAACTGGGTACTTAAATGTACATAAAAGGAGAAGTCAAGTAGATAAGTATGTTATGCATTTGGAAGTTATTATTGTAAACATTGTTATTAATATAAAATTGCTTTTCTTTTCATTAACCACGATTATACACTAAGAAGGGTTTAGAGCATAAATACAATCATTGTCAGTTGACAGAGATAAATGACATGCATCTTATTGCAGTACATGTGTGATGATACTTTGGATTGCTGAAGCCACAAATGATGGTAGGTTAAAGTTAAATTCAGCTTCTTGAACAGTATTGCAGAACTCTAAAAGTTCTGAAACTAAATATGTGATATGTTCATCAAAACATACTGTACCATCTGCTATCACATAGTCTTGAATTACATACATCACTTGGTTTCTTTGCTCCAGGGATGGAAATTGGATGATGGTGGGTCTCACAAACTGTTGATAATTGGCACATATGTCACAAGATTCCTGAATAGTAGTCTGCTGGAAATTCACATCGAAGTACCCTGATAAAAACAATATTCTGCACTTATTTGACTTACACAAATCTTTGATGGCCTTGTCAGTATGTCTTTGTGCTAAATCTGTAGCATTATAGTACAAAATGACTTGGGATCTGGAACCATCTCTACCTGCACGGCCAATCTCCTGTGTGTAGGCTTTTAAACAAAAATCAAAGAACGGATGACAGTATTAATAAGTGATCTTATTACACATTTTCTGCACATGTTCACATCAGAGTTATAGTTGTGTTGTAATGAAAAAGATTTCATATTAAATCTATTTGGAAATACCTATGATTAAAACAATGGAGCCAGTAACTATTAGAGTAATGAACCTCTTTTTGACTTTGAATATTGATACAAGAAAAATGCATAATGAAAGGTAACTTTGAATATAAACAATTAAACGTGTATATTCAAATATGTTTAATATACATGGCTTATATACACATACTCTTATTAGCCTGAAAAAATATGGTACTCTACCTCCCCCTCAATATTTTCATAAATACAATATCTTTGCATTTCAGCCTTTAAAAAATAAAAAATAAAACCAAGCCATGATGTTGAATGAACACAGGAACTCACAGTCAGTCTTTATCTCCTCTGTCTTGTGTTAAGTCTTGAGTCACATTAGTTGCAGGAGACAAAATTAAAAATAAAAATGTTTTGATCTTAATCACTTTTATACCTTCAAAAGTTGATGGAAGACCTGCATGGATTACTCTCTTCACTTGCTTTAAGTCACATCCCATGCCAAGGGCTATAGTTGCAAACACCAGTCCAGTTCGGGTCACATCTTGGGATAATATTTTCATGATTTCCTTATTAACCAATGGATAAAATGTTTAGGTGTGAATTTTATATATATATATATATATATATATATATATATATATATATATATATATATATATATATATATATATATGACAAAAGAACAATGTCTTCAGTCTCCAATAATTTATAATTTGCTTTGTTTAATTTCACTGCATGAAAACAAATGAATATTTAAAACGTTCGAGTAAAAATAAATATGGTTTCTCATTTGCTTAAACCACAAACATTGAAACTTGGTAATTAAAATAAAAGTGGAATAATTAAAACATTTATTTTTGTTCTTTATGTGCAGGATTTTAGTATGCATTAACATAATATGTAAATTTGTAATGGCAATTAGTTTCATAGTGTATATAGTAGTAATTTACAGTAGCTTATGATGTTCATATTATTTTGGTATAAATATTACGGATAGAACCTTAACAATGTTTTAGGAACTGTGATCTTTGAATCATGCATGAGATTTTAATAAACATGTACTCCTTAATTAATATTTTGTATTTTATCAGGTACTAGTCTTGATTCTTTCTATCTTTACCATTATTTTAAGAAGAATTTGCCATGATGTCATGAAAAGAAAATGATAAACAAACATAAGCATTACTTGAAATATTTCAGTTGTGTCTAACATGAAGCCATCTGAAACCAGTTTAGATCCTGATTTGTTGCCACATCAGGATCAACCTTTTTATAACTACTATCGTATGCCTATTTTACAGAGTAGTCCATAATATGCTTGGATATAATTGCCTCAACGTTCACTGACATTCAAATGTGATACACACAAAATACAGCATATTTGGTTGAATTATAAATCATTTCGTTGGGTTTCAAACATGGGATAAGTAAGTACCTGTTCAGGTTGCTGGGAATGAAACTGTACCACACATGCTGTCTCTTCAGCTCTTTCACAATCCATCCAGAATAGTGATCCTAGGAGTCTCTTGGCAAGATCAATGCCATATGCGCACCATTGCAACTTGCAGTATACAATTGTCAATGGAAACTCGTGTTTATTTCTGTGCAACTCCAAAAGTAAAGACTTGTACATATAGTCATAATTACCTTCTACAGTCTGCGTTCTGTTACGTATATGAAATTTGATTACGTTTGTGTTAGTTTTAAATTTTTTATTTTACTTTTTTTTTCATTGCATGTTATTGTAATGATAACTTTATTCACTGGATTTGACATTATTTTCGGAAAATTCAGTTTTCTTTCTGGCCTGATTAAAGCGCAGTAGTTTTGCTACATTGTATTTTTAGCTGACCTAGTTCCTGACCTTGATTCAGAATTGGTAAAAACAGAGTGAAAATCATTGGTCGAATAAAAATCATACTTGGCCTACGTGTTAGTATGAGTAAACAACTCTCTTTTAAAATTCATTTCCAGTGTGGGAATCATTGATTTTTAGTGAAGTCTATACTACAGTACGTGATAATTGACTTATATTTTTTCTTTGCGCTTCTCGGACTGAGTGATCACGTGACCCATCACGTGATCTAAAATGCGTTTCAGTTAAGGCTTAAAACATATATTTTGTAATGGATTTAGTCAGTTGTAAATCATACCTTCGGGCTCAATGGTATTATTTTGTGTTGCCAGTTTGAACTGAGTTTTTATTTACAATAATGTATTTTCTCTGGAGACTTCATCTAGTGCTCACCCAATTCGTGGACAAAGACATTTACTGAAAATTATTCGGAATTCTAAAGCCGGAATTGGTGATTCAACAAGTAACTGTTAACACTACAACACAGGACAGGTTATAGAGGACGTCATTGCCTTCCATCTTGGAACTTCATCGGGATTTGAACTTTGATTCATTTAGAACCTTTTGGTGATAGGACTTATATTTTTAAATTCTAGGATTAGTTTTTGGATTAGATCCTCAAACCGTAAATCCTTTTTCATATTTTATCTTGTTTTCTAGGGAAATAAATTATTTTGTTAAATTTTACAAAGTTTGTTGGCTTCACTCTTTTCTTTGCTAATTTTGTACGAGCCTTCACGTAACACTTCTCCCAGTTGATGATATACGAGGCCTAATATTAATGGAAATATTTTCATTCAGAACTGGTGTGATGCTTAAAATAGTAAACCTTTTCATTCCTAGGCTTCTGTGAATGTTCCTTTGTGCTGTTTGACTTGCTATTGCAGTAACCGCAAGGACTCTTAGGCATTTGTTTTTTATACTAGGCCTTATATTGGAAAGTGTCTTGAACTCTGACCTAAAGTCTTCCCCCATTCTAAAATGCAGTTGGCCTCTTCAAATACAAGATAAGTGATGTCATATATTTTCGATATTGTCCCCAACTTTTCAGCATGATATAGGATGTTTTCAGGATGACCAAAAAAAATAGGAGATATGTCTAGTTTGTTCAAAGTCAGTACCGGTTTAGGAAGCAAAATTTGAGCCTTCACCTTCTGGATCTCCTGTTGCAGAATTTAGTTTAATGGCACAACTATAATGACAATGCATGTTTTGGCAAGTACATATTGTGAGTAATAGGGCATTATTTCAAACAAGAGAGACTTCCCATATCCCGTTGGTAGTATAGCAACTGTATTCTGTTTTTTTCTAATGATTTGAGACAATTCAGCTGCTGAGGCTTTAAAGACTAAATTTCTGTGCAACATACCTTGTTCAGCATTGTTAGTGCCATTTTATGCTGTATGCAACTTTGTAGCATTTTACTGTATTCTCTGAATGAAAAAATGTTCTTTCAAGGTAAGGTAAACCTAAATATTCAACACTAATTTAATGGATTTTTCAGCAACAAATTTCACATTCAATAAAACTGGTCAGCAAGCAAACTTTGAGCTGAGTGTTTACTTTAATGCAAATGGGGCCAGGTAGATAATACTGGGGAACCCCTTTATAACACTGGTTGATATCTTGCATAAGAATGTTCTCTAGCTAAATATTTCAAAGCTATGACTCTAGCATGTCATATCCAAACATGAATTATTATGAATAGTGTTAAAAAAGGTTTTAACTGTTGACCCTTCAGATTTTCATCATAAGCTTCTCTCTCAAATATATCCAAATAATTTTAAATTTAGGTACATAACGTTCGTCACCAAAAGACTTACAAATAAGAATATGTGGGGGAAGATTCAAGCAATATTATCACATTTGGTTCAAATGCAGGCTCAAGATGATATCTAATATAACAATAAATGAAAGAAAAAATGTGCACAATTCCTTCATGTTTATTGAACACATGGAAAATGGTAATCAGTTTCATGAATACATGTTTCAGAGACTTTTGGGGACAATTTATACCTTCATCTCTGAGTTCTGATAATTATAAATGATCTGTAACTGTTAAGTGTGCAAAAAACCTATATGTAATAAAAGAAAAGCTAGTATTTTGTAACAAAATGTGTAAAATGAACAAAATAATACAGTACCTTTATATAGCCTCTACTACGTAAGACAGTATAGATACCCATGCATTTTACACAGTATAGATATCCATAACTTTTATACTATTGCGTATATCATGACATCAACATGTAGGTTATCAATGCTGATCTACATAATTTTAATGATCAGACATAGACAACCATTTTGAAAGAGCATGTAATGGATGACAAATCACAATTCCATCCTGTAATTTGCAGCTTTGGAGGAAAATGGGGAGGGGAGATTCAGCGCGCAGTCTGCAAACATACATCTTGAATGAACATGCAACGGCTGACATGTCACAACTCCACCCATCTTTTAATGAAATTTGTACCAGGAAAATGTGCGCGCGCTGGTGGGTGGCTTGGAGGGGAGAGCCGACGGTGAAATCGAGGAAATCCAGTTTGCAGGAAATATGCTGTAAATATTAAAGGAGATGTCAAACATATATTCTAACACGTATTCTACTTACAAAACTTAAAAGCTTAACCTCGTTCTATATAACAAAACATATTAATCATGCATTTGTCAAAAATTGTCCTAGACGTGTTAATGTTATTTATCAAAACCTTGGTAATAATTTAAGAATCGCGGATGTCTTAAGGCCTGGACCTATTTCAAACTATCGAACTTTATGGCTGCAAACCAAAAATCAGTATAAAAAGACTAAGCCACGCCTAGTTATGTACAGAGTCGAGTAAAATGGTATTTTCACTCCACCCCACATACGCGAGCTTCTTCAATTAAATCACTGCACAAAGTTCTACGACGACTTAACAAAGATTTTAAAGAATACTAACAAGTAGAACACATCGTTGTGCATCATTTTTCCACAATGGACACACTTTTTAACACTTCTATGTGAGAATACTTCATGTTGTGAGCCACGCTGATCAAAATGCGTGCTAACCTTCCATGTATATTGCGGAATTTCAACATGGCGGAGGCCGTTATCTGACCCTCATAACGAAGAGTAACGGAGTGGAGAGAGGTCAGAGAACCAGACTATTACGCTTATACCTATGGGATGGAGGTGGCATGTATGGATATCAGATGGGTCCAAATAAAATTTTGCCCAGCAGACATTCAATATTGCCACCACAGTGAAAATGCTGAAAATCCTTTTACTAATTCTCCTCAGTGGATGGTCTTATTGACATGCGGTTTCAACAAGAATTCTTGTAATTGTGTCTAGTGTGTTTTAAATGAAAATGGTACCGATCTTAAATCCTTTTAATGTATATGAAACTAAGGTGCTACATTTGTGTCACACACTATTTTCTGTAGAACGTTGAGATTATGGCGCCCAGTAGTATCATTATAAGTCTTTGAAATTGTATTATTGCATTAGGTCAAATTCTTTTATACGATGTAACTTAACCCTTGAATCACACGCGAGAGCATGATTTTTTTTCAAGCGCTCAGGAGCCCGTAAAGCAGAGTTACCAAGAGGCGCCCCTGCAAGAGAGAAATCATAGTGGAGTAACCTGGGACGCATTATTGTATAAAGCAAGGTCGAGTTGGAACAGCTCAGAGACATTGGATCATGGAATCCAAGGCAGGGTTTTCATGGTAAGTCGTTGCTACGCTTAGGTCAACAATCTGATAGTGGATGAATACGACCTCACTGCCCCAAACAGTTGTAAACATTATCTTCCACCAACAACGTGTGTGTATGGGCGATGATGCAACCAATGCCTTTAGTCTAGTTTTAGTGGATTAACACCTCACACATTGATGTCAACCAACAGGTACCTGAGTACAACAGCAACAGAGACCAAGACAAACTGATCGAATCAAATGTGGCTACGGAATTTGAGTCACGCAAAGTCATCGATTTCAGTCTCATTGCTGTACACGGTTACGAAGCCAAGCAGAAGTTTGCAAAACTTGGCAACGTTGATGCGTCGGTACCTGTGCATAAAAATACTGAAATAAATTATTTCCGAGTGGGTTTAACGCTGTTGGATGTCCATTTGTTGTGTAGATAAAGATGAGAGTCTTCGGTCGAATCGTCTTGGCGGATTTAACTCAATCGTGCGTGTGGTTTCATTATTTGCACTTCTATGACTGATTTAAGTCGCAAAACGTCACTTTACGATTCAATTAGAATTCATGCTCTTACTGTTCTACGAATAATCGTTCCGCAAGTGTAACTTAAATCCACAATGACCTCGTCGCAATGTTTGTTTTTTTAAGAACCCAGCAAAGGCTCCGAGAAGTTCTTTGCCCAGGTGCAACTTCAGCGACGGTGGCTATGTTTGTTATGAACGTGTGTAAATACATTTAAACGCATTTGCGATAATGAATGTTTAAACGCCCATAGTTTTGTTTTCTAAAATGATTAACAAGTTCTTATTTGTGCATCCGTGCAAATGAACATACATGAGAAAAAGATGAGGCTAATGAACTGTGTTGTGCATTTTCACATCAAACCATATACGAGAAATCGTTCTTGACGCTGGTGGGTACGTTTGTCACAATGCTTGCTTGGCAAGCCATTCGAGAGTGACCCCGTGGGTGACTTTTGCTTTGCTCACTAACTTTTCAATAGCAGCGTCACACACCAATAACTGCGCGTACTGTGGAAAATTGGATCCATGTTTTTTATATCAATATGCTTTACCTCTGATGACTGGCATGCTAGCATAAAGTAAGTGCCCATTTTGCCTTCATACCCGCCTCGATAATCACTCTTGCGATTCTTTCTCCGACACCTGGCCTCGTGATAGCGTTGAAGCCGTGGTTGAAATCTATACAAGTAGGTTGAGACACACGGATATCATTTGATGCTTTGTACACGAGATCATGTCGGTATCATTTTGCTTTGCGTTTGACATTATTTTCGGCACACAGTAAGCTATACATGGCGCCCAGCATAACTGGTGGATGAAGAACCCGGGAAAATACCGGTAAAAACCACCAGCCAACGGGAAACTAGTGACAACTTACTCACAAACCCACATTGGCCAAGCCTGAGACATTAACCAACGCGGACAGATGAGATGACAGTGATTGATAAAGGCGAGCGCTTTAGACGACTCTGTAACATGCAGCTTCGACGAGATACATAGGCTTTTCTCAATATCCGCAATAATTGTAAATAGATCATAGAGGGAGCCAAATATGTTTAAGGTATTTGCTCCGTGGTGTCCGAAGTATCTTCGTTAACGTAGCAGCGCCAGAAACGACATTTTTTAGACCCCATTTGCGTCACCTGTAGACATGGAAGGCCTGACACACGTAAACTTCTTTGCTCCAAATCGAACACTTGGAAATAATCCGTAACTTTTATAGACGGCCGTAAACGTGTCAAATATATGTTGTAGTCGCGACGACCTTCACGAGAAGATCGCACGGTGGGCTTTGAAGAAACGTTTGCATCTGTATTCCAACCAACTCATGAAACGGCGAAACAGGTAAAGAAGTCGTTTAAACCACCGACTTGCTGATGGGAACAGAAAAAAATAACCTGCTCCGATGGCCAGAACAACCCAATCCAGTGAACACTTGCCAGATGCGATTACGGGAATCCAAGTATATATCGAAGTCATTAGAGAACAGTTGTTTCAATCAGAGAAGACACCCTTCGCCTTGAGGAAGACATCAGAGAGGCACTTGATAATCTTCTACTGCCACCACCACCCGTATACGACCCAATGTGGAAAACACCGAACTTAAATATAATGAACAAGATCACCAGTTTATCTTTGTAATTCCTGAACGCGGCGCTTTTATTCTACCTCCACCCTCGCCCCATTGGAAACAATTTGTGTTGAAATTTCCATCGAATGTAAGTCATGCATGGACCAAATTGGTATGCATGGAAATCAATGGGCATAAGCAAGTCACTGACGAGCCATGGTACGATTTTAATAAAATGGTTTATACATTTAACGCTGGTGGCATTGTTCAAGGCAACGCAATGTTTAAAGATATTATGAGACGAGTAGAGGAGGGGGAAGATATGAAGACGATGTCGCCCACGGCCACCTCAACCCGAACACAGACTATCATACAAACCTCCCCCACAACACGACGCTACAAACATACAGAAGTGGAGAAACAGCAACAAAGGCATGCAGTTAAACCCCCTAACCCCCCCCATCCCATCTGCACTCACACTGGTAAAACAGCAACATTAATCAAGACGCGCAATTACACCCCCACATGTGCCAAAAAACCCAAGAGAAAAGAACACCTGTTGACAAACCGTAATAAAAAGAAAAATAAATAGGGCAGATTTCTAAGAGAACAAAATCAATATGCCAGTAGAAAACAAGAAGAAACGAACAGGCGGTTAGCGGAACAAAGACGTGCATATCAACAGAAACAATACGCAGAAATGAAACAACGAAAGAAAGAAAAAGACGTTGGATGACTGTATGACTTCACGATCCTGTTTATCGTTTTCAAACAATCGTGTGATCGGATCGCGGGCGCAGCAACGTACCAGGAGTTATTAATGAGGCCGCATCAGTTTGTTAGCGGTTGCTGATCAATGACTACGTTTAACACGCTGATTTAGGAACTTATTGAAGATATCGATGATGTATATAACCCCATTGATGAATTGCGAGGCGATTCTTCGTTAATTCAATGCTGCGATGCAGTGTGCTGTTGCAAATACAACCCAGAGCATTACCTGGATGATCTCATCAACGATACATTTATTTGATGTGATTTGTCAACGATACCATGATTTGCTCTGATTTTCTCTTTACCAATCCCGCACTCTCGCGTCGCTGCTTGTTTATTACAGGTGGAATATTATTCGTTCGTTGCCATTCGAGGGGTCTTTCCGAGGATAACACGTTTGTGTTTTTAGTGGATGTTGGTGCGACCTGGCAAAAATGAACTTTCAACTGGTGTGAACGACATGGAATGAATCAACGATCAGATTCGACTGAGGATTTCATTGGTGACTGACAAATATTACACTTTTCATAAGCGAATATGAACCCACACTCAGCTCATTCATCTTGATTAAATCTGCACCGTGTGCGGTTGACATTGCACCGTCGTCAATAAGAATAATTCTCTGTTGACCACAACATATTAATGAGATTTCCCCAAGCCAACAAATTCTGCTTGTAGGACCTGGAGGTATCAGGCTTACCTATAACTATTCCGATCAATTTACCATGTGACTCCAACAGCAGCAGTTGCTGAACTTCCGCTAGCGTTGCGCCCCCCCCCCCCCCAGGTGGGGCAGGGTTTGCATTTTGTTCGATTTTTCCCCAAATGTGGAACAGAGTGATCTATTATTGATGTATCTTTCATGCCACACTGCCCGGTTGACACATTTTCCTTTTACGATTGTGGACCAGGACGAACAAATGTTGGATCTCCACGGGTACAGTATCGGATTTGTTGTTGGAGGTGTATTGATAGCAGGCGGTTCGCTGGCTGTGCTGGTAAAGTAATCTCGCTGCGGCTACATACGAGAATGCGTATGTATTTTGAACTTCTTGCGGAGGCACAATGCAGTTTCAATACAATAAGTAAACTGTACTAGTTGACAATCGGCGATAAAACGATTAGAATGGCTGAGCTTGAAATTGTGCTAGTCGAAATGGGAAACAATCCACTCCGCGCACAGACACGGAACCGGGGAGGTAGTGACCAAAAACAAGTACAGTGCTTATAATTGGCGGTACTGAAGTTCCTTATAAAAAATTCACTTATAAGGTTACACTCGTATGGTTGCGGGATTCGTAACAATAATCATGAACCTTATGGTTTCGTAATAGTTTTTATGGTTAATGAACTACGTTAATGTCTTCTATCCCACACGACACTGGAGGGGGACCTCTTGGTATTTTTGCATCGCGGGTTCGTGCGTACTCGCGAAAATCATGCAATCGAATGTGATTCGAGGGTAAATGCATGGGGTACAGGATACTTTGACCTGTATCAGTAACAAAGGTTCAAAAGCAACATAATGATACAACTCGCCCGATCGTATGTGTGGTATGGAACTAAAGCTTGACTAGGAAAAGGTACATTATTAATAGGCATTGTGAAATATCTGCATATCTTGCCTTGTCTGACCCTTTGTCGAACATAGAAACAAAAGTGTTGCATTTTGCGACTGTTTCGGCTTTTACGGAATGTATTTGTTCATTACATCCCGTATGGCCCATAAGGCCTGACTGGCAACACAAATTGTACTTCTTTGCTTACAGAAGTGTTCTTTGACTCGTGCTTGTGGTATAACGTGCAAAACATCACATTCAATGTGTTCTCACTATATCTGAGCTCTGAGATCAGATTTGATCATATACAGTTGAAACGTTTTGACATCTTCAGGTTAAAAGTTTGATTCCGATCGCATCTCTTTCCTGTATCCATAATGGTTAATATCGCTTTTGATGTTATTTGATGTTATTAATTGCTAAATAGTTAATCAGTGACGATGTACACTACAAATTTATTTTATTCCCTTCTTCGCTTGTTTGTTTACTACTAAATACTAAATGAATCAACTGTTGTGTTTTGGTTACTTGACTAATTTTTACATTCATATTGTTCTATCCGTAAATATTTCTATTTTAATCAAAGATGCAACGGTATGTATTGTTATTACTATATAAAATATATAGCTAGATATGCGTAGTCGATAAAAGACGATCGACGACGTTTGGCTAGATAGGATGTATCGGCAGAATAAAATAGAGACTTTAATGCCTGAAAATGTGTGTATCGGTGTAGATTGGATCACTTGGGCGTGGAAGCATAAATTTTAACAAGGTTTCACGACGGAAGGACTAACCTAGGATTAGAGTACTTTGTTGTTAACGGTTTAACGTCATTTTTCAGCACACGATAGGCAGCATATGGCGGCCAGTATAACTTAGTATAACTAGTAGAGGAAAGCCCGGTAAAAACCAACGACACACGGGAAGTTACTGGCAAGTTTTCTAACAGAACTGCTCGTAATTAAGAAGCTGACTTTGTACTGCAAGGTTAGAGGAGGAAGATATAGTTCTCTTGAACCGATTATTGTATACATACGCAGGTTTTCAAGTGACATTCCGCTCGCGTGCTTTAACTTTCCTTTTATTGATTGGTTGGTTTAGTAGCACATTTCTCACATTAAGTCAGCGAAGTATCTTTCCCAAGGATATATCAGAAGCAGCCGACTTTTGATATCGGAAACAGCCTACCTTTCGACTACGAGTATGTCGTTCTATCATCTGATCTGCCGATAAATTCGTTTGTATTATGTGCGAGTGAGCATGGGTATCTTCAGGGGTTCTAAAGTACTATATATAATTATGATAGACACGAAAACTTCTTACTATTGCACTTGTGTGTGTGTGTGTGTGTGTGTGTGTGAGAGAGAGAGAGAGAGAGAGAGAGAGAGAGAGAGAGAGAGAGAGTAGTTAAGTCATTCACAGTTCAACCTTGAAATCTTTGAGATCAAAACCATGCTTACAGATAATTACAGATACAGATATATATAAAACAATTATGTGAGTGGTGGGAATAATGATGTTGGGAACATCTTCAATAAAACTAAGTAAGTTTATGTAATGAGAATATTTTTATTTAAATTTCAATATGAAGAAATTGCCCATTAGTGAATACACTAATCAAAACATGATTTAACTACTATAACACCTTTAATAAGATAATGTATCATTCTTTTGCCCTGCAGCAGCTCGGATATTGTAAAATACCATTCTGTCCTTGTTTACACTATTCTCAAAATAATTATCTATAGCAAATAAATTGGGAAAACTTTATTTTCTCTTAACTTCAGGCAGTTTTCTGCAAACTGGGCAATACCATCCTCCATTTAAAACTCTCTTAAGCTTCACTTATTTGAAGTGTAGCCAAACACATGGGCAGTTACTGTTGTCACAGCCAATTACATCTTCATCTTCAACATAAACCCTTTGACATACACATATCAAGTTCTGAGCTTTAGTAGTATTCAAGTTCGTTGCTTGATTGTTGGCCTCTACTATATTTGCTGACTCTGCGTTGGCCAATGGTCTGGAAAAGGATTTTCCAACCAACGCTGGTAAAATTACTGACCGAAATAAGTCTTGGATTTTTCCAACGCGATCTGACAAAAATCAGCATCACATGAACTTCTTTGTAGAAAAGCGTCATCATTTGTCCATATCATAAAAATGCAATATTCCTTTACGCAAAGACGCAATTGACACTGAATCTGGTAATAGTAGGATTGTGTTGTTTTAAGTTTAAGGTGTCCATCTTCATTCTCTAAACAATTAATATAATCTGAAACAGGGGAATCTTTTGCACAAAATTGACACTTAATATCTACTAGCATTTCACCGCAGCAATCACACTATAGTACACCATCCGGTGTGGCTCCCATAAATGGATAAGAGGGATTAATGACGAGTCCACTCTCACGCAAACTAAAATTCTCCTGGTTGTTCCTCATAGTTTCAATGTATAAGCTTTCTGCAGGCTTTTCATGGTTACATACCCATTCTGTTTGTTCTGAAGTGAATCCTACCGCAGATTGTTAACAAATCTGCCTAATCAGACTTTTTGATGGATTGTCGGTTGATGTATGGCATACAGATTTGATTCTTGATGCTGTCACCCTACCAGCTCTTAAATTAAACCACTGTTTATTACTACTTTGACCCCTGGTGTACTTTCTCACAACTGGTACTTTCTCCTGGTGTCATACACAAAGTCTGAAGTATTTCTTCACAACATTGCATTAAATCTTCCTTTATCGCATTAAGAAATTCTTCTTGATAAAGTTCAGTTAGGACTTTGGGATATTTTTTACCCAAAGCGTTTGGTCTATACTTGTGTGCATACCCTAGTACAAGAGATAAAAATACAAGCATATTTCCTGTCAAATCAATTGATGCAAAGAATTCTGACATTTATTCACTTGTTGGTTCTGTTACAATGAGTAGCTTTTTCTTCTTATTCAAAGGCATCACCTGAATCTCAGAGACTGCTTTGTCTAGTAGCTTTTTCTTTGTTCGAGCTTAAGTGAAGTCAGTCTCCTGGATGGTCTTGAATTGATCCTGAAGACAAATGAAAATATTTGTATGTAAATTTAAGCCACATCTAAATTCAAAGATCAGAAATAAGCAATCGTCCTTTCAAATAGATTTACGGTCATTGTTTAGTATTCTTACTGAATATTATGTTCCAAATCTGTGTAAAAATGTGGCTAACTGATTGTTTACTTTGTCAGTATGAGCATTTCAGTATACTTTATTTTAAATTATTTTGTTAGGAACGAAAGTGTGCTATATAATAGAAATGTAACGTTAGAAGGCTTAAACATATTTAGATTAAAACATATCTGCAGTTATTAATCTCTCAAGTTCATGCCAAATAGATTGGTAAATGGACCTTATACTGAGTTTTGGGAAAAACTTGACATAACAATATTAAGTTGCTTTTCACTTTTTTAGCGTTCACAATTACTGACCTTTTGGACAGGAGAGAGCAACCAGTAAGATTTTTTTTTTCTGTTGCTGTCTTAGAATTTCGGAGATTTACAGCAGCCTCCGCTACAAACAGAAGTGCTCGACGTGAGAGCAGACTTCTCCAACACCTGCCATACATGTAACATGACCAGAAACAATTGTTACATTCTTCTCGCAAATTACCTACGGTTGTAAACAGGCGTTATATATCCTCTAGGAGTGTTTTACCTTTCCTGCGACAACACACCTGCCATTGATAGTGACTTCTCCAATATCCATAATCCAGCCACAAACAAAATCATTTTATCTTTCCAAAGGCTTATACGCTCAAAGTTCTTGCAAACTGTAGGTATATTGATTACACGTGCTAGCGGATGTGTAGGATCACAATGTCGGGATATGTGACCTCCGATCATGATTTTAAATCAGGGGTGCACAACCCGTGGCCCTCGAGTCGGATCCGGCCCGCGAACGTGTTCTGTCCGACCCTCAGGGCAAACTAAAACAACACAGAAATCTGGCCCGTGAACAGTTATTATATTAAATAAATTAGTGTTTGCGTCCCTCGAGTGGTCTTAGAAAATGCAATCTGGCCCTTGGCCGAAAAAGTTTGTGCACCCTTATGTTAAATTTTTAGTCCATTCGCTTTTCTTTATCTCGTGCAGGTCCTTGTCGTCCAGTATCTGAATTTTCTCCATACATTTGGCCTTAGAAACTTTAACCAATATATCTCAATACATTTTATTCTCAACTCTAGAGTTATTTTTCTTCTCAGTATCCGACGATAGTAATAGCAACGCAGAGAACAGGCCTCACTGGATAGTTTCGTATTTTGACACCTCCCTAATTTTTAAGATAGAAGGCATGAACCTAATTATCATGAACCTAGCATTTATAAATTCACCCAGAAGCTAAGTCTGTAATGTGATTTAGATTTACTTTGAGTTAGGCTTGAAAAAGGGTTGGCTTGTTTGGTGACTGCCTGTCACAGTTAGACTAGCATTGGAGATCAAATGCGTAACTTGGGCTGCAAATGAATAGCCGCCTTGGCTTACGTATTTATGTATGTCTGCTACAGAGGTAAATATCTAAAAATCGAGATGGTTGAGGGGTGATGAAAAGTATGCTAATTTGTTATAGTACTAGTGAACTTTTTTCATGCACAAGGCACATACTGATTCCTTTAGCTACCTTGTCACAGGAAAATATTCAAAATAGCTCTTTGCTGTCAAACATGAATGCAAAAAAGAGGGATCGGTGGCAATGTTGGTTCAGTATTAAAGCCACCACTTGTATAAGGAATTAACCTGATTGCCGCAGTCAAAATCTCACATGCATGCTTTCTACAAAAAATCATTATAGTCTGACTATACATCCCCGTTTGTTTGTAAAACCACCCCCCACCGATTTCAATAATGAAAACGTTTAATGTGTTAAAAATATGCACAGAACTAAGTCAATTGAATCATTGATTTATAATTTCTAACCTTGCTGTGACCAGAATGGCACTAATACTCGCATCCCATTGCACCTTTCATGCTTAACGGACTTTCCATACTAACACGGCGCCATATTGCGTACACTATGAGCTAGTTTATTTCCATCAGACAACATAATGACGTAGTTCATCCTATTCGGTAACTGTCGGATAATTCCGTAAATTTCCATAACATTGAGAGTTTGGAATAATATCCCTTTGCACACATGAACATATTAACTACACCGCTTGTTAAATCCAAGTGAAAGGCAAATTTGTTGTTGTCATTCTTTTCCTTCGCTTGATTCGACATTGTAAATATCGGAAGCAGACGACATATATAAATCTGTAGTCGTGCACACACACCTTTGCTGAAAATGAACTTGTCCAGGAACTAGAAATGGATCTCGAGCATGTCCGTCTATTATATTGAAAACTTCTGTTAAGCATGAAACGCGCAGATGATGAAGATGTTAGGGCCATTCTACTAAAAGTCAGGTTAGAAAATATAAATCAATGAATGAATTGACTAAGTTCTTTGCACTTTGTATCACATTAAAGGTTTCCATTATGGAAATCGGTCATCATCATCATCATTGCAGTCCGTCGGTGGGTCGACGATGACTGTCCTATGGCCTAGGTCTCGCTGAGATGCTTCTCCTCCATTCCTCTCGATCTTGAGCCAGAGTATTCCATCTCCTGGTGTCAATCTGTCTAGCTTTCATGTTTCTCTTACCTACATCCTTGAATCTTAGCCGTGGTCTTCCTTGATTTCTGTTTCCTTTCTTCAGTTGTGAGTACATAAGTTGCGTCGGGAGACTCCCCTCATCCATCCTATGGACGTGACCAAGCCATCTTAGATTTTTCACAATAAGAATGTCGGTCATAGACAGGAGTCCTGTTCGCTTCATTACTTCTATGTTTGTGACCTTGTCCTCCCATTTAATTCGTAGAATTTGGCGGAGGTGGCGCATCATATAAGCATGAAGTCTCTTTGCCTGTGTACGATAGATCGTCCAGGTTTCTGCACCATACAGGAGAGATGACATCACTATGGCACGATATACTTTCCCTTTCACACGAGCTGACATATGAGTATTGTTCCAGAGCCTATGCTGTAGCTTGCCGAAAGCAATGCTGGCTTTCCCCAACCTATATGTTATCTCACTCTCAAGGCTAGCATTGTCTGAGACAGTACTACCAAGGTAGACAAAGTTTTTGCACTGGACTAGGTCCTCACCATCGATGGTTATGGGGGTTGGTGGAGGAGGTGTGCTGAAGAGTTTTACCAGTTGGTACATGCATTCTGTCTTACTGATGTTTATTTTCAGGCTGAATTGTTTTGCAGTCTTGAAAAACTTGTCCACTAATGTCTGCATATCCTGTGCGTTGTGTGCTACAATGGCACTGTCATCCGCAAACAGCATTTCTCGCACTACCAGTTGCCTGGTCTTTGTCTTTGCCTTGAAGTGTGACATATTGAACAGATCGCCATTGTGGCGTGTCTGAATGTATATACCTTCATTTGTACCCTCAAAAGCCACCTCAAGCATTGCTGCTAAGTAGAGCGAGAAGAGGGTCGGAGCCAGTACACATCGCTGTTTAACACCATTTCTTACTGGAAATTCTTTGGACTGCATGCTGCCGTGGGCAACATATGCTTGCATACCAGTGTGGAGGGCTTTGATGACATTGATGACTTTTTCTGTTGTGCCGAACTTCCTGAGCACTTGCCATAAGCCACCCCGAGACACTGTGTCGAACGCTTTGATGAAATCTATAAAGACTACATACCGTGGCACGTTCTGTTCCAAGCACTTCTCTTGTATATGGCGCAGACAAAAGATCATGTCCATCGTTCCCCTGCCATTAAGGAAGCCACACTGGCTCTCTGGCAGGGCATTCGGACAAATATGTTTATCAATCCTGTTCAACAGCACACGAGAAGCAGTCTTACCAGCGATTGATAGGAGGGATATACCTCTGTAGTTTCCACATTCATTACGGCTTCCCTTCTTGAATATTGGCACAATACTAGCATCTTTCCAGTCCTGGGGTACATTTTCTTCAGTTCAGATTTGCAGGATAAGATTATGAAGATTTCTCGTCTGTTCCAGACCACCATATTTCCAGATTTCTGCCGGTATTCCACAACGACCAGGTGCTCTCCCTTACTGAGTGTTATCAATAGCTTTAGTCAGCTCCCGCATATCTGGGGGTTCTGAAAGTGATTCTATCTCCGGTCGTTGCCTGATGGCCTGAAGGGCTCGAGGGTCAATACTGCCTGGGGTGTTAAGCAGTGGGTCAAAGTGCTCTGCAAATCTGTTCAAGATATCGCTCTTCTCCTGCAAGATGGTTTGTCCATCACTGGAGATGAGTTGAGTGGTACCTCTCTTTCTGGGTCCATAAACTTCCCGTAAGCCTGTATAGAATCTCTTCATATCGTTCACGTCATCTGCTTGTTGTAATTCTTCTGCTTTTGCCTCCCACCAGTCTGATTTCAACTTCCCGGTGTACCGTTGGAATTGCCGTTTGCATTCTACATACTTCGCTTTATTGGATCCTGTATTCATCTGCAACAGTTTTTCCCGTGCCTGGTTTCTACCTGTCAGCAGTCTCTCAAGCTCAATGTCCCCTTCATCAAACCAGTCTTGATGTTTCCGCTTTGGCTTCTCAAGAACAAGTTCCGATGCGTCACGCACAACAGTTTTTAGGTTTTGCCAGTTCTCCTCAATCTCATCACCCATCGGCTGTAATCTGTTGGTCAGAGCTCTCTCGATCTCGTTCTCGAGCTTCTCTTTGATGGAGACATCCTTCAGTCTTGCTGTATTCATCTTGGTCGGTGGTTTGGCGGCAGTTCTATTGTGCCGTTTGCTGACTGAGAATTTGATTGTGGATCTTTGCATCTGATGGTCGGTTGAACAATCAGCACCTCTGATCACTCTGGTGTTAAGCACATCTTTCAGGTCTTTCTGTCTTGTGATCACATAATCCAGGAGATGCCAGTGTTTTGATCGTGGGTGCATCCAGGTGGTCTTGTGGTGTTCCTTGTGCTTGAAAACTGTATTGGTGATGACAAGGCCATTTTCCGAGCATAGAGCCAGTAGAAGTTCACCATTTGAGTTGCATTTGCCAATACCATGAACACCTAGCACCCCAAGCCATTTATCATGATTTTTTCCAACTCTTGCATTGAAGTCTCCAGTTAGAATCAGTTTGTCTTTGGCTGTCCAGTGAGACCAAAATGACAAATATTGATGACTGTTAACTACAGGCTTTCCCCATACAATATGGCGACTGTCTCTGGAATGATGGGAAATTCTGCTCAACGTAACACCATCTATTTTGAATGTGGACCATATTTTCAACGATTTGGACATACTACACATCCGCTAACGCATGTAATCAATATTTCCCTTTACCCAACATTGACTTAAGTTTTGGACTGACCGATTTAATGGTGAAGTTTGTGATAAAATGTTTGGACGGTGTTCCTGTTTGAAGAGTCAAATGAAGATAAAAACTGGAGATAAAACATATAGATGTAAACTTTGTGATAAAAGTTTTAGACACAGTAGTCATTTCGAGCGCCATTCAAATCTGAAGTTTGTGATAAAATATTTGGACAGAGTAGTACTTTGAAGCGCCACATGAGGATGCATACTGGACATAAACCATTCAAATCTGAAGTTTGTGATAAAATGTTTAGGAAGAGTAATCATTTGAAAAAGCACATGGGAATGCATGTAGGAGATCAACCATTTAAATGTGAACTTTGTAACAAAATATTTGGACAGAGTGATAATTTGAAGATCCTCATGAGGATACATACTGGAGATAAATCATTCAAATGTGAAGTTTTTGATACACTGTTTGGAGATAGTAGTCATTTGAAAAGCCACATGAGGATGCATACTGGAGTTAAACCATTCAAATGTGAAGTTTGTGATAATAACTTTGCACAAAGTAGTACTTTGAAAAACCACATGAGATTCCTTACTGGAGATAAACCATTCAAATGTGAAGTTTGTGAGAAAATGTTTGGATATAGTAGTCATTTGAAGAGCCACATGAGGATACATACTGGAGATAAACCATTCAAATGTGAAGTTTGTGATAAAATGTTTACACATAGTAGTACTTTGAAGAACCACACGAGAATCCATAATGTGAAGTTTGTAATAAAATGTTTAGAGAAAGTTGTCATTTGAAGAGACACATGAGAATTCATACTGGAGATACACACAATTCAAAGGTGAAGTGTGTGATTAAAAGTTTAGAGAGAGTGGTGTTTAAAGAGGCACTTGAGATAAACCATTAACATGTGAAGTTGGTGATAGCAATTTAGGACAAACTACTGCTTTTGAGAAACAGGATGATGAATACTGGAATCAAACCATGGAAATATTAAGTTTGCGATAGAATGTTTATGCAGGGTTGACATGAGAATACATACTGGACATCAACCATTCAAACGTGTAGTTTATCATAAAATGTTAGGGACAGTAGTGCTGTGAAGTGCTACAGGATGGTGTATACTGTTGATAAAGTAGTCAGAGGTTTTGGGAGAGTACATATTCAACCATAACATGATAGTAGATAATGGAGAATAAACATTAAAGGGTGTAGTGTTTCATTCCTATCTTAATAGTGTTGCGAATGTAGGTCTTAAGCAGTACTGTATTATATGAAGAAATACAGAATTTCAAACACCTTCAGGGAATTGAAGTCCTTAATAAACAAATTTAAGGCCCATCGAATGCTTTTGAAACTTTTAGCATAAATAGATAATCAAAGACAAAACTTTCAGAGTTTGAAATGCATCAAGCATCGTTTTTGAGTTTATCAATAGCACACAGGAAATAGATATACATATTCAACAGAGGTCTCAGAAATGCTTAATTACGTGTATTTGGATGGAAATTTTTCATCTGGGGCGTAGAAAATCACCCATGCAGGAGTCCTCAGTATGCATGCAAATAGCTGGACGGCAAATTGAGGAGGATGAATACAGGAAACTAACCATAGAAATGTTACGTTTGTGATAGAACGTTTATGCAGGGTTGACATGAGAATAAATACTGAACCTTAACCATTCAAATGTGAAGATTATCATAAAATGTTTGGGACAGTAGTGCTGTGAAGTGCTGCAGGATGGTGTATACTGTTGATAAAGTATTGAGAGGTTTTGGGAGAGTACATATTCAACCATAACATGATAACAGATATTGGAGAATAAACAGTAAAGGGTGTAGTATTTTCATTAATAGTTTTGCGAATGTAGGTCTTAAAAGAGCTGTACTGCTCTATCATGTGAAGAAATTTCATTCCTATCTTAATAGTGTTGTGAATGTAGGTCTTAAGCAGTACTGTATTATGTGAAGAAATACAGAATTTCAAACACCTTCAGGGAATTGTAGTCCTTAATAAACAAATTTTAGACCCATAAGTTACTTTTTAAACTTTTAAGTATAAATAGATAATCAAAGTCAAATTTCAGATTTTGAAAAGCATCAAGCGTCATTTTTGAGTTGATAAATAGCTCACAGGAATAAGGTATACATATTCAAATAACTGCGGCTGTTACCATCGAAGCTCATGATTCCATGTGAACGTTAGCGTAATGAAGACCCATATCCCAGAAAAGGAAATGTGCTTTGGTGTAAAAGCAGTCTATACAGACGGGATCTGTTTCATGAAGGAGACAGAAAGAATAAATATCTGGAACTACAACAGATACAGTGCACACTTCCAACCTATGGTAAATTACCAGAAGTAAGTTGATACAAGAGAAAGAAGGGTGTCTTTAAACAGTTAACTACAGATGCTAGATTATTATTGATCTCAATGATAGAACGAATTCAAATTGATGCTTTAAACAGATTTAAATCACAGTGATAGTTTTGCATAAACTAATAATGGTGGAATGGATATGTATTCGATATAGTGAATGAAGGACATTTTAATGTGAGAAAGGTTGCCAGTAGCTTCTCGTGGGTTGGTGGTTCTTTCCGGGGTTTTTGCTGGGTTCTTCCTAGGTCATTAAATTTAGAGATATATAATTTATTTTGAGTTTTATGTTTTAAGAATCATATCATTTAAATAAGTAAAAATTAGCATGCCTTTGATCCCCATGCAACTTTAAAAAAGCACGTCGATTATGCCTTCATCATCATATCTGTCTGTGCCTCCATTAATGATGCAATTTATCTCCTAAACTTCTAAAGACAGCTTGAAATTCTGGAATAAGACCTCGGGTAGTCTTAAGATATACATAGTGGGTTTACAATTTTCATCATAATGCTTGGGATTGGACAAGATTCTGGATATAGTTATTGTTTGTTAAAATCTAAAGATTTCAGATATCTTCAAGGCCGTACTTGATTCTTTCAAAGTTTGTCTCATTAGCCCCAATTAATTAACTTCATTTCTTGAAAAGTAGTCAAGAGTTGTGACCTGCTCAAAATATTTTATTTTGTATTTTCCTGTGAATAAGCTGGCAATATAAGGAATTTACTTTGTTCATCTATGTGTGTGGGTTAATCATTCTTCAGTGTCCATGCTGAAACTCTTATACAGCTTTACTTATTAACATTAAACTTTCACTAAGGGTGAATGTGGGATTAGTATGTGCTTAACATGAAGATAAAGAGATAGAGGCGTCATTCTTTTATTATTTTATTTAGAGAGAGAGAGAAAGAGAGATGTCATAACGTAAACTTTCAGTCAGTATCACTTTGAGATGGACCTCATGATCCAATTACATGAGAAACGTTTTACTTGCTTATCCACTGCTATGAAACTGAGTATCAAAGGTGCTTTATTTCCAGGATAATATTTGACTAGTACTTAAATGTTTTTATTCCATGCAGAACACCAATAAATGCTATATGTATTGTATTACACATAAATTAATGTAAAAGCATAAACATCCATTTGTGCCTTAAATTACAAGGTTGATTTGTCATGTGAACATTTTTTTAAATTTATGCAGTGGTGCTCCTGTAAAATATGCTATAAGAAAGTGAAACCAACAATTGCAGTAAAATCGAGAAGAAATCTACTTCCCAACAGTACAAAAATTCAAGAGACATTTGCAGTGAATTTAATCCCAAATGAATTTCAAGTATTGAATGTCCACAACTACTTCAATGATGCAATCCAGAATGTCTTTGAATGAATTAACAATAATTCCAAAGTAGTGTATATCCAAAGTCAACGAGCACTTAATTGTTTTTTTTGAATAATTTCAATGAATACTTCCTCTCGAATTGCAAACAACTGCAAAGGAATCCCACAGAGAGCTCTTAAAATGGGAATAAATTACTTTTTTTTTGAATCCCTATTTATACACATTTTCACCTGACCTAGATATGTATCATTGTAATAGAAACTTTGACTTTAATTGTAAACAATACTGGCCTAAATTGTTCTGACCTAAAAGCAATATCAACATTTTATTTACAGCTTATAATGATAGATACTCGTTAGCTGTCTAACATGTTTGCATTATCTTCAATTTACAACAATAGTGACAAGTTAAACCCCCAACAAATATATATATATATATATATATATATATATATATATATATATATATATATATATATATATATATATATATAACACCTTTCATAAAGTAAAAGAATGATTGATATTATAAAGCTTTCTTTTATATATTTGTCAAATAAACATATGATACTGTGATAGTTAAGATACGTAAAGAAGATCTCTTATGAATGACACTTCACGTAAATTACACAAAATTTAAACAAAATAAAGCAGTATGGTACATGTAAAAGTGCTTCTGCAATCATATATCCCATTGATGTGCCTAAGATCAACGTTGTATTCATGAAGCATGAAACTTCACCTCACTGATCTCTGATTTTTGATCATCATTATTTTTAATGAAAGTAAGGGGAATGTGATCACTGAATAGAACAATTCGAGAAGGAGCTGAACTAATATACACTTCAAAATGTTGCAATGCCAAACATTCCTGCGAAATCCTGGAATAATGTTTCTGGTGCTTATTTAGGTGTTTAGAAGAATAATACACCGAATGATCCACACTATCTTTATCTTCTTGAATCAAATCTCCAACAATTACTATATTACTTGCATCAACAACATTTTAAATAATTTTCTAAAATTTGACGCTGAAGGAACTTGTGCAGTTTTACATACAGCCTTTAATTTGTCAACAGATTCCTGGTATTTGCCAGACCGATGCAACTTGGATTTCTTACTCAACCAGTGTTTCAGAGGTTCGAATATTATGGAAATATTCGAGCAAAATTTGCGATAATACCTGGCCATACCCAAGAATCACATCAGTTTCTTTTTACTAATATGAACTGGGCAATCAGAGATTGTCTTGATATTACTTTCTACAGGTTTAACTTGACCTTGTCCCATAATATGTCCTAAAAAGTAACACGAGCACTGTGAAACCCACTTTTCCCTAAATTAATCTTCACATTTGTATCACTGAGTCCATCAAAGAATTTGGAAATGGTTTCTAAGGAACATTTCAAGCAACATATATGATATAGTTCATCGTCTCTGATAATCTCAGTAATTCTGTATGCTTTGCAGTTATATATGTTTAAACACATGTATTCAAGAGTTCCTCCATTTTATCTGTTGAATTCGCTTTGGAAATTGTATAAGTGGGAACAAGCAAACCAGAGGGTATGCTAATACTGAGTACCTTCGCAACTGCTTTGGGAGATTCAGAATGCAAACGAGAAACAAACGTGTCTGGTTCTTTGTGATCGATGGTGGAATACTGTGTTCTTTGATGCAATCCAAGATTGTGCAGCCTTCTGTATATTAAAAAACCGGAGTGATCAAAGAATCGTGTCATTGCCTTTGCTGTAGAACCTTTTCATTGTAATAGTTTCAGTTGTTCTTCTGTGATAATCACATGAACATCCAACCTGGCCTGAAATGCATTTTGCAGAATGTTAACACAACAGAAATTAAAAAACAAAACAAAAATCGACAACAAAAGAAGTAATTCTCGACGTGAAAGTTACATTGTGCATGGACAACTGCCTACATTTAAGAATTAAAATGTTGCAAAGCTTTTTCCTTAATTGGACGTGTTTATGGATGTTCAAGGTTCATCTGTCCATCATGACTGCATAAGTATTCCTACACAGTGGTATACGGTGATACACATACTCACTGTCCGGAATGCAGTGTACAGACCTAACACTCTGGTTAACATTCTTCGTTCGGTTTTCTCCAAACGTAACGTTTTAATCTTTCGTCAAAACAACCTTACTTTGATCACAATTTTTTTTTATTGACCATTGTTTTCAACAGTCTAGTTATGTCTCTGTTTAAACTATGAAATACATGATGCATAATCCAGCCTGGACGTGAAAGTTTGGATTTATTTTTGCGCATCTCCTGAAGCCTAAACTCCATCTTCTAATGACAGTGATTTCAGAAACATGATCACTGACAGACTCGTGAAAACCAAGATTGGCTGATATTTCATTTATTGAAGACATTTTCTTTTTAGTTAAATATTTATTGGCTAAATGAATTATTGCCTATTTTTGGACGTTTGTCACATCTTTACCGTTACAACTCTATGACGTCGAACTACAGTCAAGATATCCATTGGTGCTAACAGATGAAAAGAAGCTGAAAACTCATTTTATCCAGGTAGTGAACGCTTGAAATATATTTCGTTAAATAAAGAGTCAATTTCTTTTTTTTTTTTTTTTTTGGTTAAATGTTTTCTCATATTTTTGACTTGGCAGTACATTGATCAGAATTATATGAAAATATGGTTAATGCATTAGTGTAGTACAAAGTGTCTATTTATCGTAGAGACATAACGGTGTTTCAGGTATCGATTGTTTTAGTAAACCGACTCGACTCGAAGCCTTGAGGCTTTAGCGAAGTGGCCCAAGTTTACTATCTTTTTTTTTTTCTTCAGATTGATGGTATTGAAAATTTTTCAGCAGATTCAGAAGGCACCAGGGATTAGTCGAAACATAATTTATTGGAGACCGTGGGCTACAGTGGGATTGGGCACACGTTCGAATAAATTAATTAGTCCTCTCGCAATATTTAAACATAGTTCAACGTAACAATAGAGTAGCAACCATAATAATGACAGATAAGGACAGACACAGAGAAAGACAGAGAATGATAGCATTCGTGATTTATTTAAGTATTTACATTCCTCCAGAACCATTTATAAATTTGCATAAATGTTCTACAATTTATATATTTAATTTCTATTGTCTTCCTCTAAAGCAATAAATCTAAGCTAGTAGTTGGATATTGCACTAAGCTTCGTAGTTGACTACACTTAGGGCAGAACATAAAGAAATATAGGATGGTTTTTGTGCTACAACAGAGACCGAAACCAAAAGAAGTGTCAACGAGATGAACTCTGAAAACATGTATGTAGTGTGCTTATATTATGTCGCAAGCTAGTACGAATAATATATGACTCGATGACTAAACTTGGCATTTTAGTTGATTCCATATTTCGACATGAACACTTTCCGAGAACAACGTAAGTCGTGTTAAATTGTATATCCTGTTCAATATTGTGTTGAGTGCATCAACTATGGTTTAGTACAATCGAACCTGAAATTGCAAAAGATTATATTGCTTTAATATGGAAGGGTGTAATTCGTTTGTTCGGACACGCGCGGGGGATGGGTGATGGGCGGGAACACTGCAAGAACATAGGAGATTGCGTTCTTGTCTGTATGTGGTGTTGAAAATTTTTGCTTTCTTTGTCAAGATTGAAGTATTTCACACCCATTTTCGATTTTAGGATATTTCCTATGCGTTTATCTTGAACTCAACTGACAATTCTTACCGCCTCTAACAGTAGTTTTTCATTGTTTGTTTTTCGAATCTAATCGAACATCCATACCCAAGAAGATATGCATAATCAAAAACGGATAGAAGTGGCATAAAGCTTAGTTAAAATTTGCCTTCTATGTTTATGACAGAATTGCAGTAATACAGTTTTAAATTTTCTTTCCATGAATATTCCTTTATCATTGAAGAAATTTTAATGATTTCCTCAGATCTGATGAATTCCTCAACTGTATTTGTAAAGCGTAAAACCGGTTCCTTGTGTTCCATTTGAATATATATATATATATATATATATATATATATATATATATATATATATATATATATATATATATATATATATATATATATATATATATAAAGACATTCTGAATTATGTTATTGTGATAAATCAAGACCATTGATACATCAGCGCATGCAAGCTTATTGGAGTTTATTCCGAACACGGTACACTTGTTATAGGCTATTTATCATTATTTGGGATTTCATTCACAAAATAATGTGACTTTTGAGTTTTCATTTGGTATTCTCTCTCTCTCTCTCTCTCTCTCTCTCTCTCTCTCTGCACAAACATACTACACAATGATGTTATCGAAACCTCTAAATTCTCTCTACAGAAATATATCACAGAAAGATGGTATTGAAACCTGTAATTTCTCTCTACATAAATATACCACACGGTGATGATGCAGAAGCTTTTAAGTTCTCTTCTCAATAGTACACCAGTTAGTGATGGTAGTGAAGCTTGTAAAGTTTCATTACACAAAAATATCACACAGTGACGGTATTGGAGATTTGAAATACTAAGATGAAACTATATGCAGACTGTAATTACGTCAACAGGTTGTAAACAAATTAACTAATGAATTTTATTATTGCTGCATTTAAAAACAGGTATCTTCACTTACACAGCTTGATTCACTAAAATGTAAAATAAAATATAAGTAAGACAATATTCTTTCGCTTGGCATATATATGTAATATTATAAATAAATATTTTGATCTTTTGCATAAGCATTAAATCACTTCAAATAAGCAGGTCGACACGTGATTATAAAAAAATAAGACTCTCGTCATCTAAATTTAAATTGGCTCTAATGCAAAAAGTTTGAGGAAACATTAAGTTTGCCTTCTTTCTATTGTTTGGTTTCGAAATATAGACAACTTTTGAAATTAAGATCATTTTCACACTAATAAGGCTGAAAATCACATTTAATAACGACCAAACTTCGACGTACGTAAGAGATTCAGTGTCTATAAATAGAGCTCGAGTACGTTAATGTGATCACGTGACAAATAAAAATAGAATAGGCGTGAGAATAAATGCTGCTGCCTTCACATTAATTTATGTGATGATAAAAGACTATTCACTGGTATCGCGGATGGGATGAAATAGTTTTGTTACATAGTAATATTCTCTCCGTTCAGAGCAGCAGTTTTAACATCTAGTTTTAGAGCAGTGGATGAAGTACTTAGCTTCTTGTGTAATGGAATCACTTGGGACTTCTCAAGGTGTTATGTATTGAAAGTGTACGTAGTCGCATTCTCTCTCTCTCTCTCTCTCTCTCTCTCTCTCTCTCTCTCTCTCTCTCTCTCTCTCTC
>JAECUM010048424.1:0-10827 GCA_016617855.1 Megalonaias nervosa
TATACAGCAGAACTTCGATTATCTGTCAGGGTGCGGGACCGAGATCATAACAGATATGAGAATAGACGGATAATAGAATATGTACATTAAAACTATTATACAATAGACCGGGTCATAAAAAAATCATAATATCTACATATGTACATGTACCTGTTTTTAATATTTTGACGTACGATGCCCTGGCTGTTAGCAGAGACTTTAGGTTAATCGGGTGCCGGATAATCGAAGTTTTACTGTACACCCCGAATAACGCCCCTTTCATTTAGAACATACGCCTCACCCGGATCCAAGCTTGGCAGCTGCTATGACCCCCACCCTATTACCTATATATCATGAATGTGGATGAGTAGATTGAATAGCACAATGCAGCCAATACAGACTTTGTATCTTGCCCCAGGGAAAAGGTACTCGGACCTGGTTCATATTTCCGCCCTATAACCATAGATAGATTTCCTTGACACAAAAGGCACATATACATATACAAATGTTTGCAACACTTGGCACCCATTATCAAACGATTGCCCCAGCGGCCTAGCTTTATTGTGCAGGACATGCAATGGCATGCCATTGACCTATATCTAGGCACAAGCATAGAAATAAGTGATTTAAAAGAATCTTATGGTGCATTATCTGTCCTCAAAAGAAATCTTTCAAAGTCATTTCACGACCTTGTTCTTATTTAAGGTTCCAGTGTAGAGCTGAGTCCCTCATGTTAACACGGTATAATGATGTCATTAGATAATTTAACCCTACTCAAGTACCGTCAAGATCGGAATGCAATTTGACAAGATAGTTTTGTAGAAGTGTACATTGTTTGCATTGTGTAAATAAATGTTTAGTTACGCTACAATTCGCACATGACACATGCATATATGGTATTTGCACAAAAAGTGTTTGGCTACACTATAACCTGTACATTTAAATTAAATGTACGAAAATATATCAACTCCACATAACCTGTACGGAAAGAATTGTATAGCAGAATTTATGTACATAACCTTGTTAGTCCTAATAAGAATTCTATATAAATATTTATGTGTATAATTTTGTTTGTCCCAAAAATCCTTGTCAGGCTGCTGCTGCCATGGCATGTTCCGATCAAGATCTTGGACTTTTTTTTCTTCAAAAGAATGCAATTTATATAGAAAGAACTGACCGCATATTGTAAGGACTCCACCCGCTTTTGCCGTTATCTTTGTTTTGTGCGGCTTTTTGGGGAGGGGGAGTGTGTGGATGAGCAACGTATTAACTTTTTACAACCAAGCTTTGTCTCTGCACTTTATAGCCAGGATTGTGCTGCTGTGCCGCTAAATACTATACATAAATGCATACTCGTTATGTTACAACTAGCTCAATAAAGAATCCACTTTCCGCACAGGTGATATCAACTTTCATTTTTTCATGTGAATAAGGAGGCTTTTGTCGAGAGTCGGGTACAGAGATCCTCTTCACCAGAATCGAGATATTTCAAATGCATGCAATGCATATTGTAGATTGTCATGTGTCAATCCGTGGCAAGGTGCAATATCATCGCATTGAAATTGATCGTCTTGAATTCTATTTAATTAAAGTTCACCCTGGTAGTTTTAAAGCTTGGCCTGAACTTGTCACTTTTAGGTTTATACTGAATACAAGTTGTTTTTTATGTTTACATATTATTAAATATACTTTTTAAGAGATGTTGAATGTTTATTTGTAAATAATCTCACGAAAAGAGTATAATTTTCTTGAAAAAGAAGACAAAGGAGATACTAATATTTGAAGAGTCAAAATCCCTTTGTATATGACTTACTAGATCCTCTGCATTATTCATAAGCAATATATGCAAGTAGATAAACGGCCGTACACTGTGAATGAAGTGCATAATAATGTGTTTACAGCTGTATACATGTGGCCTTGTGCGATTTGTTTCTTGTCGGTGAAAACTGGTTACGGTTGCACAAGGGTAAAGACCTAGTTATTCAAAGTCGCATGTCAGTGTCAGAATCCTAAACTTGACACTAAAAGTACAGTGCCGGTCACGCTTTGTGCTGATAATCACGTATCTAGTCTAGCTGCTCACACACACACACAGATATATATATACACACACACACACACACACACACACACACACACACACACACACACACACACACACACACACACACACACACATGCATCTATAAATACGCATATAATGGAAAAGACGTATATGCTACTTACATGTGCAAATGCATGTATGATGTGCATGCAAAAACTTAAACATTAGATAGACAGACAGACAGACTGATAGATGGATGGATGGATGGATGGATAGGGAACACACACAAAACATGACTGCTTCTCAAACCTAGCGAAAATCTGCACTCATCAAGAACAGTAGCTGAACATAGTGCAAACAAATATTCAAAAACAAAATAAAAAGCTGAACATAGTGCAAACAGATATTCAAAAAGAGAATAATTTTTTCTTCCATCACAGTGTTTGAGAGAAGTATAAACTAACACTGCTTGGAAGTATTATTTACACTTATGGTGAGAAGGAGAAAATGTTGTATATCTTAGTATTCGACAAGGCATTACCATATCCAAACATCCTCAGTAAGGTTAACAAAGGAAAGTTGAAAAATCAGGTTCTCGGTTGTTATTTAAGAGGATAGAGACCTATTATATGGATTATGCATAATTTATTATGCACACTGTGAATATATAACTGCGCAGCAGATGCTACGTGATCTTTGTCAGACCAATTTTTATTGTTGATCTTAAATTTGGACACAAATTCACAATAAACAGTGACCAAATAAATCACATGACCTTCTACCATTGTAACAAACTGCTACCTATTGTCTTCATCAGAGGGTACCGCGGAGCAGGGGAGTAGGTACCACATAGCAAGAGTATACAAAGCATAGGGGCCCACGAATTCTTTTTTGACGCTATAGATTTGGCAGATCGTTAAGCTTTGCATGGGGGCCTGCATAGGGGCCTAAAATATCCTAGCTACGCCACTGCGGCGGAAGCTCAGTTTCTAGAGCATCTGATTAGCAATAACCAATCACTTTCAAGGGGCTGGAACTGGAACGAGAAAACCTGCCAAAGAGTCCTGTATTTGAATTCGAACCCTTTAATGTACTCGGTATTTTCTATCCGAAACGTAATCATGTAAATGATTCGAATAGTCTCGCTAACCACCTTTAGCACTCCACCCAAGACCTTGTCACCATTACATCCGAAATGTGTAAATGTCTGATCCTAATCATTACATTAGAATGATGCAGACAATAGATATAGTCATTGCGCTTCAAACAAAATCAAAATCATTACCGTAAAAAGTAAAACCATAAACGGTCAAAATTTAGTCCACAGTGGTTCGGATTTTAGGAGAGCCACTGCTTACAAGACAAAATTTGTCCTAAACTATACCACAAATTCAAGTCTCTCTCTCTATAATTAATTTTGGACAGTCCTTTATTTACCTTTTCCAAAAGAAATATTAGGTGGACAAAAAGAATTAGCGGGGCGTTGTTGAGATCAAGTTCTGGGACACAGTGTGTTTTATTTTGTTAGTATTGTAACATCCCGTGTGTTAAATATCGAAAAGACCAGAGTTCAGGACTTAAAAATGATTTTTATAAATAAAAAAAGGTGAGATAGAACATGCCTTTCAATTGCGCATAGTAACTTTACATAAACACCGTGTCTGTCACAACACTTTCAATTTCTGATAATATAGAGCAGACTTGTTTGTCTAAATGCCAAAAAACAACGTTATAATACACAATATTATGGTGAAACTAATTCCATTATTATATTCCTGTGTATATTAACAGCTAAATTTATTAGATTGACTTTAACACATTCTGACATAGTAGCGTGATATCAATGAAAAAAAAAAAAAAATTTAGTACTAGTGTACTTGAGCAGTATGGTGGGAGATAGCGACGGCATTATAAAAAAAAAATTATATGATAATTATAAAGCATTTAAATTCAATAGCAATCGTGTAATATGCTGTTTAAATTTTCTCATAACAATATGATTCAGTTTTGAGATTTTATAGTGTCAAAGTTAATGTCAGTTATGTAAAAATATAATATCATTTATGGTTTTCGATTGGATTTGGAATATATGGCCGAAATTCTTTTCTGCTTATATGTTCATACTTTGCCGCTCTGACAACTATCTGCCAGTGCACTCTCTTGCACTCATATTCATAGACTCCTATTCACGTCACATGATCTTAGTTAGCCAATCAATGTTTGTCCTTCTCAGGGTTAGCCATGGCGGTAACCAAGTCAACTGTTCAAACTGCATGGAAAAATCCCTCTGAACACAAAATTTAGACACAATTAAGTTGTCCTCTCAATGTCCGTGGTGTGCCTTTTTACTTTTGACCTTATTTGTATATTCATACCTATAATTACATAGAACTGAACGAAACGGACAAGTCAATTTCGATGCGAATCGAGCGAGAGTACAACGTACTAGTGATGCAATGAGTCATAATACGGTTAGAAATAGTCCCTATCAAATGCATACTATTTTGCACATTAAAGTAAAATAACAAGTTCAACATAACCAAGAACTTACAATAATAAACAGTAACATTTATTCTAACTTATCGTTCAACAAAAGTCTGACAAGAGAAATGTGATTGTTCGGCCGGGTACATTGATTTCATCACTATCCTGCATCTCCGCTTTTTCGGTAACAAAACTCACCGGATGGTTGAAGTCACTAATTTATGGACTCGCATCATGTTTCTGGCTTTGATATTCCAAAATCATGGAAGGTAAGATAATTTATTTCCTAAACTATTCATGTGAAATTCCAGCACGACACATGCATGGTCCAACATGGAAATGAATAGGGCACAATAACTGCTAACATGCGAACTTCTTTCCACTTAATGTTGATGTCCCAGGGCTTGTAGAACTGTTTATGTCTTTAGATTAATTCCTTGACGAATTCATTAGTACTCATGACAACAGCGTGACATTACGAGGACCAGAGCAAGGTTTTATGCTCACATTTAGTATAAAACACAGAGTACACATTTATAAGAGATCTAAACAATGGTGGGTGGGTGGCATACGTTCAGGAATGGAAGAAGTAAGTCACACATGGCAGATGTTTTCAGTGACATATAAAAATCACATGATCAAATATGCCAAAGTCTCGTAGGTCAAACATCATCTCACATCTCTACGTTTAACATCAATCAATCTTCACACATTAATTGGACAATATTTATGCATGCAAAACTCCATTCACAATACCATTAAGGTTTTACAACATAGTGAACTGCATCATGTTTTTCGGACGTTGTTTCATGTTTTTACATTATTATTAGCATTATTATTGGAAAAGGAATGTAGTTCTTAATAGTGCCTAGTATTTTGGTTTGTTGAGTTAGGCATTACAGTATAGTATCCTAGGCATTTGATCTGAAACTAATACAAAGATCATTACTTACATGATTTTAACTAAAAATAACTAATAATGCAACGGGGAGATCAGCCATATAATAAAATCATTGTCAGTCAAATTGAAGCACAAGGGTCGTTGGACAGATTGACCGCATTGTTCAAAATCTCTCTCTCTCTCTCTCTCTCTCTCTCTCTCTCTCTCTCTCTCTCTCTCTCTCTCCAAATATGCATTCTACACTTTCTCTTGTCAACCAGCATAATTTGACTACGACAGCCCCAGTCTCTTCCATCATCCGTTCATTGACTAACTCATTCCTTTGTCATCAATCTATTCCAGAATGATATCGAACCAGTATTGCTCTTTTTTGTACTCAAGGATTAAGGTAAGGCATTTTCAGAAGAGAAATCCGGATACCAAGAGTTAGGATAGATATTGATTTTATCAATGACTCATTCAGATTGTTCAACATTTGTTCCAAGGACATCATGATGTCTGAGCATGGTACAGAATATGTTTGACCGCAAGGTCAAGTGCTAATAGGAATAGAATGTTGACCACAAGTTCAAGTTGAAATAGGAAAATAATGTACACGGTTTACTAGTGCCTAATTCTTCATGACTGGATGCAAATATTTAGTGATGATTATTTATACAAACAGAATGTCAGATTTGTAATTACCGATTTTATACGTCCCAAAACTGTCCCCTAGTCTAGATCTTACCCATAGATTTTTCAGAAACAAAACTGTGCCTGCAAATTCATACAGGTCGAAGGTCAAGGTCTGAAGGCATAGACCTTAATCTAGCATGGCTGGAATCAGTGTGGATCGTACGTTCTTTATTTTTTTACGTTTATTCACGCTATTATAGGTCAGTGTCAAGGTCACGCTATTATAGGTCAGTGTCAAGGTCACGCTATTATAGGTCTATGTCAAGGGGACAACATTCCGTTTATAATTATGTTTACTGTTAAGACATAATTTCTCCAATAAATGTGTTTATAAAATCATAATCCTGCAACGGTAAAATATAAAAATTAACTTATTCGAGTGTACAATTTTCATATATTGAGAAGCGCTTTAATCGTATCGTTATATGAAATACGTACAAGAGGCGTACTAAATTAAAAGTGACTATGGTAATAATGTAAGGGATATATATGTATATATATATTAAAGTATACTAATAGGTATATTATTGCCAGGTTTTCAAACATTCATTCTGCGAGATATACTAATAATCATGTAAATGTTTATTTGACGGTAAAACATAAATTTAAAACCAATGATATTCTCAACAGGTGTTGATTAATTAAGACCAATTCAAGATCAATTAATTCATGTCCTTAATAGGTGTCGATGAATTACCACGGTCAATTTTAGCCTAAATTAGTCACTATGAACTTTGTTGAAAACCTACAAGAATTTCATAACATAACTTTAGTGTAGACATAATTCAGAGTATATGACTCAGCAATCTAATTTAATAAAAGTTAAATCCGACTCGACTTTGACCAATCAAATGTATCATGTCTAGTGTTACGTATCGGCTTGTTTAAAGTAACATAAAGAAAAGAGTGACTACAACAAGCTTTGTAAATTTTAACAAAAATAATTTATTTCCCTACAAAACACGGTGAAAATGTAAAAATATGAAACAAGACTTACGATTTACGAAGAAGATCCAAAAATTTGTCCTAAAATTGTGAAAACATAAGTCCTGTGAACAAACAGTTCTAATTTGAAGTAGTCTGAATCTCAATTCCGTTCCAAGATGGCGGATGATGACGTCAGACGAAGGTTAAACACAAATGTCCAGAATTTTCACTGTGAATCACAATTTGTATTGTTCTGTTCCAATTTAGAATTAATTTCAGCAAATGTCTTTGTCCAAAGCCAGTTGTGTAGTTCTCCAGGGAAAATAATTATTATTTAAAAGGTAGATGAGATACAGCTATCATCAATAACAAAACACATGTTATTCTTCATACGTACGAACGAACAACTCTTTCCAGCACAAAAGAATACCTTCTTCTTAAGGTATTTAGAAACTCTATAAGATGTTATGATGTGACTCTCTAAGATGTTAAAATATGACTCTCCATTATGACTCTAGACTAGTTCGCAGCTACCTGAGTATTTTAAAGCAAACTAATACGTCATTTCATGTACAAGCACGAAGAAATCATGGAGATTTCGAAATATCGCCAACGTAGTACAGAATGTCAACCAGTATTATTAGTAATGACCGTGGTCACAACCAATCATTTACATAGCTATTTCAGACTGTTTACTTAATATGACAAAACCGTCATGCAAAAATCGTGCTTACGCGAGTCACATTTACGTTCTCAATAAACACGATGTTTCTAACAAAATATCAGATCCTGCGAACATAATCATCATCATAATAATAATTATATTTAATGATATAAAAATGAAATAAAAATGAAATAAAAAGATTTAGAAAGAATTCAAATTTTAACACACATGTAATTTAACTACAGGGTCGTAACACTTGACTGAAACTTTTTAAAACAGGTTGGTTAAAATAAATTTAGGATTACATGACGCCAGGTCTGCCTCTCAAGTGCTATCAAGTGACCTTTAAGGGCGTTACTGCTTGGCGAGCCAAAATGGCTGATAACATTGATCACAAAAAGGATTTGGCTGTTGCCATACCTGTCTTAAGGAACCACCTCAGGAAAGTGATAAGCTTAGCCTCTTAAGGGAGCTCCACCAACTGGCTGTTTAGAGCAGGTGATTGCTTATTAGAGGTGACCTTTAAGAAATGCTTTAATGTTGTCACCAAATAAATACAAGGGCACATATTAAATTTAACAGGTGCTAACGGCGGTATCGTTAATAATTTCAGCTCAGCATGACAAATACATTGGCATGTTACATATCACTGTTTTAAGAAACTGAAGTGATGCTCCAGAAATCTTAAATTGTCAGACATATCATGAAAAATGTCCGGAGATCTTTCAACAATATTCTAGTTTGACTGTTTATTTTATATGCCCCGCCAAGAATGTATAAGTCATCCTTGTCTGTCAATCAATCACATCTTGATCTTGAGTTTTTCTCAGGCATTGTTGGACGAAAAACCATGCATCTTTGTGTGTGTGTGTGTGTGTGTGTGTGTGTGTGTGTATCTTGGTGATTACAACATAGATCAATTAAAGTAGGTCAATATGATCTGTCTTGGTGTTTACAACATAGTTCAGTTAAAATGGATCGTTATGATCTATGCCGTACGTCTAAGTGACTTTAAGTTATTCTTTCAGGTAAGTTTTTCGGGTATCGCTGGTTGCACCTTGTAACAGTATAACTGCTTTTGTAAGGACGGAGTTAGAGACATTCTCTTCAATAGTTATGTGGGCATTTCAAATGCATACTGTGGATGCTTCACCCAAGATTCACCCTTGGAGGCGGAGGGGGGATAAAACACGTGATCGCTGATTGCAAATAATAGATAACGACAAGTTACCAGGTAACCAAAATTGGCCTATATCAAATTTCATTTAATTTAAAAGTTGAGCTACGTACGGAATGCTCCGATAGCTGTAACATACAAATCAGTGTGTTTTTGTTAAGTAACCGATACTAATCTTCATATACTTCACATCAGGACAAGAGTCCATTCGCGGTGGTTTAAACCCGAAAATAAATGCCAGAAATATATTACTATCAAAGCTTCAGGAAGAATTAATCTGCATCAAAATTTCCACCGGATTCCCTAACAGAAAATCTGGGCTTACGCTAAAAACGCTCTCTCCAAAAATTTTACCCCGATGACTGTGAGGAGTTACTAAACTATATGCAACAGATAACATATGCACTAAGATTAACTAAGTTGTACATGGTAATTCAAGTGTATACATGTTTGCAAATAGCAAGCGAGAGGCATTTGACGTCAGAGATCATTATGTTAATTGTTTCTTCTTAGTGCCAAATGAACAACACGTGCACAATTTATCAACCGGTCCTGTCGGGCAAGCCAGAGATGTCAGAATTAGGTGTTATTCACCACTGCATTTAATAGCGAAGACCTCATACTTCAAAATTGTATATCATGATGTCTTTCGGTACATCTGCCCATCCCTCTTAGTATTCTCAATATCACTTATCAATATCTATGAAATAATTAATACGTGCAATCTCATCAAATTTTATACTTCATGGTATAAACTAAAATACACATCGGTGTTAATTAGTACTGTAAAAAACCTAGGTCATGTGATGTTTGTACTTAGGTCTCCATTTATAGCTTTGCTAGATTGTTGTGATTATTTGTTGTTTATGGGAGTCGATTTGGGGAAGACATTTGTCAACCGAGCAATTAGTCCATTTCCAGAAGCAGCCATCACAATTTACAGCATTAATTAGTCTTTATGATGGCGTGGACTAATTTCGTAAAATGGACCCTCCCAACTTAACCTAACATATTTTAGGTTTACGTGTTTTAGTAATTTGAGATAGGAATAATTCTTTATATTAGGTGTTTGGGTAGTGTATTGTATTGCAATGTGTCAAGTACTAATATTCAGCTAGGAAAGGCTTACCGAAGAATCATACAAATGTGAAACAAGACAAACCCATGCAAGTGTTAAATTAGAGTTTCGTGATGTGTGGTAATTAGGAGATTAGAGACAACTACTGTAGAATTTGCGCGTTTAAGAACCTTTCAGTTAACGATAAATGTTGTCTTGAGATCTTTGAAAATAGGAGAAAACAACCGTCCTTAACTCAGACTCAAGCAAATGAATGATTCACTCAACAAAGAGACCCCTTGTGTGGAATAGTCTATACCGCAGTTTTAATTCATTATACCTCAGTATAAAGGACAATAATGCACACCGCAGTACTTAATTTTATATAGCTTTTTATTGATCAATTAATATATCAATATCAAATATATATACTTATTAATTATTTAATACCTTTGATATTTTTTCTGCTATTCTATCTTTTGGTTAAAATTCCCGCCTGATTCCTTATTTCATTATATATTGATTAATAACACGGTGTATATTGTTACTGCTGTGGTATATATTATTTCATACAGAGATATCACTCATATATACATACACACACACAGAGAGCAAGGAATGATTAAACTCACACCGCCGTACGTAGTTCAGATTTTTCGTGATCATTTGGTTTGTCTGTAAGATAACATATATACATACATGAATAGGTACATCTGTATATATAAATACAAATATAACTGTTGACAGACGTAGATTATCATTAGAAAATTAGCATTTCTTGGTGGGGGGAAGGCTGGGATGTTCTGAAAGAAAATGTCTGTCTCTTAAATTGCTTGACAAAAACGCTCTTGCTCTCATGAATTCAACCCATCCACCCCATATAATATATAATATCCAACTTGTCAGTTGACACAAAATA
>JAECUM010048425.1:0-21150 GCA_016617855.1 Megalonaias nervosa
TTTTTTAGCCAATCAATGGTATGTCATTCGTATATTACAGAAAGTCGTACATAAGGAAATATTTCAGGTATGTTGATACTGGTTCGATTGAAACGCTCAGATGCTATTAATCTGAACGATAATCAGAAAACATTATTTGGAAATTTGTTTTCTCGTATTCAGCTAACTAGTTGTGGATAACTAGATGTAACTAGAGGCCGCTGTAGTAAGGAGAGATGAAACACCGCCAGGAAAAGTGCCATCGTGTGTGTGCATGGAAAGCCTGGGTGGTTAAAGTGACCGAGCCGGGAAAGCGGGTCAAGAGCATCATATGAAATGTCAAGTAAACATTGGTCATATGTAGTGGTGAAGGGGGACGATATAGCCTCAATGGGAAAATACATTACAGCACCCCACCCCACCCACCCCGGGGACGATATAGCCTCAGAATTTATAGCCTCACGTAGACTTCTATGTTAAATGTAGGGGGTTTTACTATAGCCTCAAAACAGAAAATGAACAGGGTGGGACGATATAGCCTCAAGGGAAAATAGAACAGGGGTGACGTCACGGTACTGGACACTGGCAACAATGTTGCAAGTAGCTGACCTGAATACGCGCGGCTACTCTAGGTAGGGTCAAATACAATAGAGACAGAGACATAGAAACATGGTTAGAGACAGAGACATATGCAACACAACCATAGATTGATGAATATCAATCTATCACACCTAAATTATACAATCGACTAAAAAAAATTTAGTCAAGAAAGAATAAATCTTTTCAAGGCATATCTAGTGGCCCTGAAAAGGGCCTTTGGCATTTTATGTTAACACCATTCCGTTAACATAGAGGGCATCTTACGGATCTTCTTCTCTTTCTTAAACTTCGTCTAACCTCTGGTCCGTAGATGAGGACTCTCTTCAGACAGCCTTGTCTCTCCACATAGATCCTTCTTTTCCAAACGCTCGTCTCGGTGATCCGGATGTTGGTCCCTGATGATTTAACATACATGGGTAAGTCCGTACGGAGCAGCATCGACGATACGAGAGTAGAGGATTCAACGTTTGTCCACATCTTGTGACGAGAACAGGTGAAGGGAATGAAGTGAACCGCGTTT
The DNA here is from genome assembly GCA_016617855.1 of Megalonaias nervosa. Taxonomy (NCBI): domain Eukaryota; kingdom Metazoa; phylum Mollusca; class Bivalvia; order Unionida; family Unionidae; genus Megalonaias; species Megalonaias nervosa. The sequence goes on from JAECUM010048425.1 coordinate 1,100, forward strand.
ATTTATAGTGGAAGACCGGATCGAAACGGATTGAAATTGTTCACCAATCTCAACAAGCGTTACAAAATTCAGTCACTTCGCGGAGTCTGTCTTCCAATCCGAATAGAGCTACCTGTGACGTCACATTCCCTATATAGGTGTGCTAGCGTCTGTGCGCAGTGAATCGATGCGACATTTTGTTTTGAAACAGGACGGAAATTAAGAAGACAGTGAATTGGGGTGCACCGGCCGTGGAGACGAGAAGCGATGGCATAGCAGCGACTACCAAAGTCAACACACATTTACTTCCAGAAGAGGTCGATTTCAATTGGGATTTAGTGGATTTTCTCCCTTCTTCGCAAGAATTTGTTCCGGTACCAGCACCTTCGCCACCTTCTTCTTTACAACACGTCGAGGATTTTAAACAGAGACAGAAAGAAGAATATATTGGAAAACTTTTTACAACAGCAGAAAGAAGCAGAACAAACTTTTCTCCTTCAACAGCAACAGCAAGAAAAAGAGTCAAGAAGGAAACGACAGGAAGAAGAAGAATCAGAGAAGAAACAAGATCTAGGAGAGAAGGAGTGAAACTCAAACGGTAACGGTACTCTTGGACATTTTGGCAGAGTTAAGAAGAACTTCTTTATTACGACCCAAGAGAAAAAGACCTTCTCGAGCCAAACAATCCAACCCTGTTAGTACGCCTGAGATACCACACGTAATGATTTCTATCCAATCATCGACAGGAGCAGGTCCAGAAGTTGGCCTTGGCCGTGGCAAAGACTTAAGGCAGTTAAAGCTGATTACTTCTCGTTCCTGAGTTTGTTTTTTTTTAATTACAAGAACAAAAAAAAACAAACAACAAACACCCAAAGGTCCTTTTCAGGGCCACCCACTTCTTTCGAAAAGAGATAGTATTCATTTTGCCTCAATCAATTAAAACTCAAAATCCCTTTTTTACCCTATGATGTACGTGTGTGAGTGCGTGAGTGTAGGCCCTTATTCTAAAAAATCAAAACCAGGAGACACTTATGTTTTTTCTGTCTGGTCTATTCTGGTACAAATTTTACAATCCAATGTCACAACACAACACTTTAAAAAAGTTCATAGACTTCTTCTGTGTCTTTTTTCTTTCACTCTCTCTCTCTTTTCTGATTTTCTTCACTTTCACAGTTTTTTTGTCCTCTTCTTCCTGACTTTTTTCTCGTCTTCTTTTCTTATCTTTCTGAACGTGTCGGAGTTCTTCCTTTGCCGAGGGCACCTCTTCTTCCTCCTGCTTCTGTTGTTTCGTAGGGCAGTCTGAAGACCAATGTCCTTTCTCTTGACAATGATAACAGGTATCTTGACTTTTGTCTCTTTTGATACTGGTCTTGCTTTTTTGACGGTCTGGACATTCTGTAGCCCAATGCCCTTTCTTCTGACAAATATAGCAAGTATTTTGACTTTTATCTCGAAAGGAGGGGGAGTAGTCCGTCGGCTTGTCTGAAGAAAACTTTCGTATGACACCTCGCAAAGCTCTGATCAAAAGGTCGATCTGTGTGGGTTCTTCCATCGTGCTGGTCGGTTTGAGAGTGAAATGAATACTGGGAGGGAAGGCACTAGCCCTTTATATATACACTGGTCTGACATGGATATAAAAGTGTCCATGGCGTTTCAAATGTAGTCATTTGACTTTTTGCAGTCAAGATGAAACGATCGCATTATTTCGTGAAGAAAGGAGAAGAAAGTAAGAGGCAGAAACGTGACTTATCGCCTCGCACAGTAGCTGAAGTCTTGGCTCAAATTCATGCCAGCAATTTTGATGATGACATGAATGAGCCAGAATCTAGACCCAGAGATTCTACATCCTGCCAAAGTCTACCATCACCACTAGTAAACCCTGAAAAGTACTACCACATTCGAGAGACAGACAAACGCTCCTCTAGAAAATTTAGAACTACGGCCTACACGTACACGGTGAAGTTTAAAGACTTCAAGTCCGACGTACCGTTGGAGAAAGCAGAGGGGTTCATCATCGATGTGTGGGATTCTTTGTTAATCACACTGAAACAGCAATTTGAAGCCAAAGAAGAGGACCGCTTGAGACTTTCCATTCATCACGACAGTTTGAAATCCCCGTTTGGATCGAGTTTAGCAGCCCAGCAGAATTTACACCTTCCAAAGTCGTCGACAAGATTCAACACGTACAGCAAACCAACGACAAGTTTCACATCACCGACGTAAAAGCGACACTGTTCATGACCCTCGTATCTCTTCCCCAAGAGACCGGACAGCGCAAAAAGGTATTATTGGTGGACGACCTTCTCAGCGTCAAGCGCAGCCTAGTTCAAATTAACAATCCTCAAGACCAGATGTGTTTAGTCCGAGCTATCGTGGTGGGAGGAACATATGCCGACAAGAACGACACGGTAGAATGGAAAAGAGCCTGGAAAACTATTCAACAATCGGACCGAGCCAAACAACGAGTAGAAGCAGAACTCCTGTTACATTAAGCGGAGATATCCAAAGACAGCGCTTTTGGCATTCCTGAAATGCAAAAATTGCAAGATGTCTTGGCTCCACGCTAGACCTTGAAAGTGCACCCTCAAGAAGTGCGCGGACCTCTGTTGTTTCGAGGCAAAAATTTCAAAGACGGAAAATACATTCACGTCTATGATCACGATGAACATTTTGATACCGTTACCAGTATCATCGGATTCCTGGGAGTAGGTTATTCCTGTGAGAAATGTGACCATGGATAGAACAATCGAGAGCAATACAAGCGTTGTGGGATGTTTGGCCTCTAAACCTGTCAGGAGGAAGGACAAGAACGAGTGCATTGCCCAGCTTGTCAGCGCACTTTGTCAGTCCGACCTGTTATCAACAACATCTGAAAATGCAAGGTTTACAGCAGAAAAGTGCTTGTCAGCTGCTGAGATTGTGCCCTACGTGTGGACAAGTGATACGTACCAATAACACCAAGGCACACGTATGTTCAGGAAAGAAGCGATGTCACATTTGTCACCAAATCGTGGACTTGGAACATGAATGCTACATTCAAAAATATCATTCCAAACATGAAGAGGAAGATGAACAGAAGAAAGGGAATTTCATCTTCTTCGATTTCGAATGTATGCAAGAGACTGGCATTCACATTCCTAATTTCTGCGTGGCTCACCGCGAGAAGTGCATCCAAGAGCCTATCTTTAGTCATTGCCATCAATGCAGCAAGATTCCTGGAGGACGTGAAAAAGTATTTCGGGGTCCGAACACGCTGGCCGATTTCGCCCAATGGATCTTACACCCCATCGAAGAGACGTGGAGCCAAGAGGATATCGAACGTTACGGAGATTGTCATCGCTATGCCACGGTAATGGCTCACAATTTCTCGGGACACGATGGACAGTTTCTTTTGAGATACTATATGGAACAAAGTACCGAACGTCCTAAAGTGACTTTGAACGGAGCCAAAATCATTTTCATGCAAGTGAGCCGAGTGCAGTTTAAAGATTCGATGAGTTACTTGGCCATGCCTTTGAACTGAATGCCTAAAACGTTTGGAATGACAGAAATGGCCAAAGGCTATTTTACGCACTTTTTCAATACCGAAGCCAATCAACACGCCGTTTTGCCGCATTTGTCTGACGCTCACTACTACGACCTCGACGACATGCGCACCGAACAACGAGAAGCTTTCTACGCTTGGTACCACACTCACGCCTCGGACCCCTTTGACTTTCAGGAAGAAATGTTAAAGTATTGTCGTTCCGACGTGGACATTTTACGGCGTTGCTCTGGAAAATTTCGAGAATTATTCATGGAGCACGGAGGGATCGACCCTTTGAAAGAAGCCTGCACCATTGCCAAAGCGTGTTCCTTAGTGTATCGCGAACGATTCATGCCCGAAAACAAACTAGCTATCATAAGTCCTCAAACGACCAATTTTTTTCAAACGCCAATACTCGGTCAAAGCCCTACGCTGGTTACATTACTTACGGGACAAGGAAGACAAATCGATCCAACATGCTGACAACGCTGGAGGTGAAAAAACCATCGGAACGTATTCGGTGGATGGCTGGGACTTAAAAAACCCTAAGATCGTGTACGAGTTTAACGGGTGCTTATTTCACGGTTGTGCCATCTGTTACCCTCAACGTGGCACTAAAAATCAGTTTTTACAACTGACTATGGAAGACTTGTACCAGGTCACATGTCAGCGGCGCTTAAAGTTAGAACAGCAAGGATACCAAGTGTTAGAAATGTGTGAACACGAGTAGGATCACCGTTTGAAAACCGATCCCGAGTTTAAACGCATCGTGGAAAGTTACAAGCTGGTGGACCCACTGATTCCAAGGGACAGCTTATATGGAGGACGGACGAATGCCACCTGTTTGCTGTACCAACCCGACAAGGAGAAAGGAGAAGAAATCAAATACTTGGACGTGTGTTCGCTGTATCCTTACGTGTGGAAATACTCTCATTTTTCAGCAGGGCACCCGCAATTGCTGACGGAACACATCGACCTGGACAACATTCGATAATACGAAGGACTGAATAATTGTAAAGTCTTGTTTCCCACGAACTTGTACCATCCCGTTTTACCTCACCATTGCCAAGGAAAACTGATGTTTCCCTTGTGTCGTACTTGTGCCGAAATGTGCAACCAAGACCAATCTTGTCAGCACACTCAGGAAGAACGTGCCTTAACAGGAACGTGGGTCAACGTGGAATTGTTCAAAGGTCTGGACCTGGGATACCAACTGTTAGAAGTGTACGAAATTTACCACTTTCCCAAGACAGAAAAATACCACAAGGGCGACGAGACTCAGAAAGGCATTTTCGCAGACTACCTGAATGGCTTTTTTTTAAAAACTGAAACAAGAAGCCAGCGGCTATCCTTCTTGGTGTCACACTCCCGAAGACCAAAAGAAATTCAAAGAGAAATAGTGGGAGCAGGAAGGCATCACTTTAGACCACATTGAGAAAAACGAAGGAAGGCGATCGTTTGCCAAAGTGATGTTAAATTGCTTGTGTGGCAAAAAGGTTGGAATCGACTTTGAAAGTCGCAGTATTCAGGCAATCGCACAGGGAACGAATATTCGTCTTTCACGGGTTCATTTCGATGAGGGTACGGTGAAATCCGCAGGGGTTCGCTCAGTTTTGGATGACATCCGTAGGGTGGTAGCCGCATGGTTTCATAATGATGACATCCTCCATGAAAACCAGTAAAGTGAAAAGGTGTACGATGACGAGTGGCATCGCTTTCGCATCCGTCAGGTTTGACACGCATAGCATCACTTTCCATGGTAGGTGTAGTCATAGCAAAGTTCCCATGATGTGGTACTGAATCGCTGAGGTCGATACTTCTCGTCCTCTACAGGAAAGAAAGATTCGTCAACTTTTAGGTACTGAAGATGTGTACGATGATGTGTGTATAGCTTGTGACTTACACCCTCACTGGAAAGATGTACATGGCTGGAAAAGTTGGGGTTTTGAGGCTTGGACAAAAGAAGTGGCACGCTATGCCAAAGATCTGTGATCCTAAAAAGTTAAAACTTTCAGTGAAAAACGTAACTTTTAAACTGTGTTAGTGACAGTACCAGAAGAAGAAGAACCACTCCCTTCAGGACAGGACAGGACCGTCATTGACATTCCCGAAAGGCCATTCCGGGAGGACCCCTGTGTGATTGTGCCAAGGAATGTAGAGACTCTAGGAACATTACACACTGTCCCTACGATACCACATCTTGATCACCAAAAATGTTGTACAAAGAGTTGTTTCTATTCCAGTATGATTGTTTTGATGTGTCTTTTATTCATGTATTTAACCATTTGGCTTTTATGTATTTTTGTCTTTCGTGGTGTTTACAATTAAAGATGGCAATAAAAGTGTCCTGAAAAAAGTATACAAACTCTTGTCTTGTCTGTCTTCGTGTCAAAAGTGAGATTCCCTACACTACTATGGCAACCTATACTGTCTCTGCTCCCTCTGCCTCCACTATCAAAGTCATCGACGTACACTTAGATCGTGCCAGTTGAGAGGCCTTGTATCTTCGCCATCCCTTTAACATGCTCATTGCCGGACATAGCGGTTCAGGCAAAACCGAATTTGTCAAACGTTTGATCGAACATAAACATCATTTGATCGATCGTCCACCTCAACGAATCGCGTAGTGTTACAAAGAGTGGCAATCGGCGTACAGCCTTCTGCGAGAAATTCAAAGCAATTCCATCGTCTTTGTGGAAGGCATTCCTGGCGATGACGACGGAATCGTGTCTGACCATAGTCAAACTCATTTGGTCAACTTCGACGACATGTTAGGAGAAGACGAAGAGAAAAGTAAACTCTGGTTTACGCGCAAAGGGCATCATCGTAATGCCAGTGTCATTTACATCACCCAAAATTTGTTTCAACAAAGTAAACCCCATCGTACCATCAGTCTCAATGCTCATTACGTGGTCTTGTTTAAAAGTCTAGAGATAAATCGCAAGTGCAAGTGTTAGCCAAACAGTTAGGAACGCCTTGGCTGACTCATGCGTATGACGATGCCACTCAAACCCCACACGCTTATTTACTCGTGGATTTACCCCCCCCCCCCCCGATTATTTGCAATTTCGTATCCATCTGTTTCACCACTGGTGCCAAGACGGAGGGCCTGTCGTGTACACGTCCCCGTCGTCGTCTTAACAACAACAACCAAAAGAAGTCTATAAAAACCTCGGTCACTTTGGGTCTGTCTCACACATCGTCAACATGACATCCCTTCAGTCTCATCTTCCTGTCAAATTGATTCGTGCCTTGTACGGCATCAGTCGCGAAAAAAATCCACAAATACGTGCTCGTGTCTTAGAAGCCAGTCTCAAAGAAGTATTACGATGGTTTACGGTGACAGCACGTCAATTACTGCAAGGCATCATTCACATTCCACATCAAACCAAACGTTTTTTTTTTGAGAGAAACAAAGTAGTTTTGACGCAACTGGCCGATCCTCGAAACGACACTCAAACCAAAAATCAGAACATTTTGAAACCTGGAGGTAGCGGTTCTCTAGGAGGTGTCGTCATTCTTTCCCTCTTAAAATGGGATCCTAATGCTCCTAAAGTCGTTCCCAAGAAAAAGCCACACCCCAACGTACCCTGAAGAAAACGAAAAGAGCAACGGTGTCAAGACCAGGTCACAGCCTCAGAAAAAGAAAAAGTTAAGTCCACAGAAAACAGCTTCTATCCGCAAGAGAGGTACTGCCGCCAGGACGCAACCTTACATTGGCAAACCACGATCTGCCGCAACGGTGACCGCGTCTCCAGTAGCCTCAGGTTCTTCCACTTCTCCTTTGCTGGTGATGCCTGCCAAACCAGATTTGACACGTGTATTTCCTAATTTGATGAAAAATTGGAAACCCGCGTCTCCAAAAGCTTTCTCCTCCAGTGGTGACACCCTTTTCCTCTTTAGCGGCAGTAGCCGCTGATCACAAAGTACCTGCCCCCCAAAATCAAAGTCCAAGAGAGATCGGGTGTGTTAAAGAGTTTACTGGATTTGTCCAAGCAAGAACTGTCCCGAGTGAGTCCGTTGCGAACCCCTCCACGACGTGTGATGCCTGCCATGAAAATGATACGACTAGCCGACAATCAGTGGCGTCGCATTCCAGTAAAAAAAGACCTGAGGAAAACGATAGGGATCAGTGTTTTTGTGCTGCTGAACGCCCAAAGATGTCCCCTCAAAGAAGTGCACACCGTCACCATCGTCGTTCTCCTGTCCAAAAAGGAAAACGAAAAAGACAGTCATGTCATCCGAAAAAACGCTTAGCCAAACATCGAGGTCACCCCGCAGAAAAGACACACTAGTCCAAAGAGAAGCCACCAAAGGGGAAGATTTTTTTCTGTCAAACCTTAGAAGACAAATAAAAGGATAAAAAGACTCATGTCGAGCCATGAACGTCAGTGTATTTTCTGCACCAAAGATGTCCCCTGATCTTCGTTCTCCTGTCCAAAAAGGAAAAAGAAAAGAACAGTCACGTCATACTAAAAAGCTCTTAACCAAGATACGACGTCACCCCTAGAGAAGACACACTCGTTCCCTCCAAAAAAAAGAAAAAGGAGAAGCCACCAAAGGGGAGGATTTTTCTTTGAAATGTATAAGTTAGTAAATGATTTTGCCAAAAAGTTAGAGGACAAGCTCCAAAAGAAAAAGTATGATAAAAGGACGCATATCGAGTCATGTACTTCAGTGTTTTGTGCACCAAATATGTTCCCTCATCGTCGTTATCCTGTCCAGAAAGGAGAAAGAAAAAGACGGTCTCATCATCCGAAAAAGCGCTTAGCCAAACGTAGACGTCACCCCCAGAAACGACACACTCCTCCAAAGAAAAAGAGGAGCCACCAAAGAGGAGGTTTCATTGGTCATTTTGGAAAACAAATCGTCACCTTTATGACGAAGCGATAGTCCAAAAGAAGGATAAAAGGCCGTATGCCAAATCATCGACGTTATTGTATTTTTGGTGTGTGCCCTGGAACCAACGAACCAACAAACAAAGATGTCACCCCCCAAAAGTCATCCTTCTTCTACCCCCAAAGGAAGGAAAAGGAAACGACTACCTCCTAGTTTAGTCAAGCAATGGGATATGTTGTCTGACCTGTCCAAAGCTTCTCCACCCATGCGAAAACAACTCATTCAAGCTGCCTCCAAAGACGTCATCGATACCGGTACGAATGTTGTCTGAATGTCTTGAAAGGAACGATACCTTTGTCTAAACACCAGAAAAAATGCTTAGTCAAACATCGACACGTTCTTCTTCAAATGGTCCAAAAGAAAATACCCATTCGTGAAAAGAAAAAGATGCTGGTGCACAGCGAAGGAATTAGGACTTCATACCTATATAATAGCGAGACCTATGTTGGGTATCTTGGGAAGTGTTTTACCCACCGTAGCTCCAAGATAAAAGGGTCAAGAAGATAAAAGTGACCTCTGGAGTCAAAAGATCTCAGACGTGATCCTTTAAATCCAATGGAAGGACGAAAACTGGCTTTAGTGCCTTACAAACGATGGATGGAATACCATCGTTGGCAAGAACAACGAACCCCACATTTACCTCCCAATCCTCATTTGACCGAGATGTCCCAGTTACAACACGAATTGCAATCATTGATGGATCGCAGCGATTTGTCAGAAACGGAAAAATCGCAACGGTACGGGCAGGTGTTGCAACGACTGCAACTTTCACCAGAAAGCTTTAGACGAAACAGCTCTACCCACTCTGAAAAATCTTAAGGCCCTGATGAAAAGTCCATCAACACCACTACCACCAGTGGCCAAGACAGACGTAGCCCCAGGGATACCTGAGGAAGAAGAGGAACGAGAAGTCCTTCAAACACCGTCAGCAGTTCCCATCCCTAGTAAGGTTGCAGCGTCCTTGTTCACCCCTTCATCAACACCCCAACGAAAAGAACTTAAAGCATGGGTTAAAAAGATGATGTCCACTCCTCCTTCAACAGAAGTCAAAAGAAAGAAGGGAAGCCAGAAGTGGAAAACGAAGAGCAGACCAAAGCCATCCTATTACTGCCACCACCACCACTACCCTCTACTACTACTCCCGTGGCAAATCGGACACGTAAAGCCGTTTCCAAACCACCACCGCATCCCATTCAGAATAGCATCAGTGAATAGTAGGTATCTTATTAAAAAATGGAGAAGGTGTTAGCCAGCATTTACTACGATTCATCCCATCCTGTAGATTACGGAGCAGTTCAGAAATTGTATCGTGCTGCCAAAACTCGACTGAAAAGTGTCCGTTCACCTCAAGTGCAACGATGGTTACAAGAACAAGCCACGTACACCTTACACAAACCCAGTCGACGAAAATTTTCCAGAAGTAGCACCCGAGTGGAGGGTATCGATCATCAATGGCAAGCCGATTTATCCGATGTCTGTCATTTGGATACCTACAATCGCGGCTACACATATTTGTTTTGTGTCATCGACGTCTTTCCAAATTTGCCTGGGTCGTACCATTGACTTCCAAATCGAGTAATGAGTTAGTGCGAGCCCTCGAACTGGTGTTGAAACAAAGTGGGCGTCACCCTCTTCGATGGCAAACCGACAAAGGCACCGAATTTCTGAACCAAGCTTTCCAAAAAGAATTGAAGAAACGTGACATTCAGTTTTCCACCACCGAGAATCCCGAAACCAAAGCCAGCACGGTGAACGTTTTCAATGCACCTTGAAGGAACATGTGGAAATATTTTACGCATCAACACACTTTCAAGTACATCGACGTCTTGCCTCACCTGGTCCAAGCGTACAACCAATCTTACCATCGGAGCATCGGACGTGCCCCCCCCCCCCAAGAAGTGACTCCCGACAACGAAGTGACCGTCTTCGAGCACCTGTTTGGTACGTCCCCGACGGTGACTGTCCCCAAGAAAGGTGGAGTGTTGGGAGCCGGAGATTGCGTGCGCATTGGCAAAACCAAACGCACTTTCGGCAAAGGTTACTTACCCAACTGGACTACCGAATTGTTTCGTGTCATTGAATGAGTGCGTGGTCGTTATCCTCCCGTCCGAAAAAGATGACGAAGTGTACGAGATAGAAAGCATTCTCGATCGAAGAACCCGAAAAGTGGGAAAACGACGTGTCAAAGAAGTCAAAGTACGTTGGAAAGGATATCCTCCCAGTTTTGACTCTTGGATTGACGCTTCGCAAATTATCGACTATAAAAAGAAGTGACCATCATGGATTCAACACAGTCTCAGCTACTGTAGTGACCACTCCCTCCACAATTCTTCTCTGCAAGATCTACAACAGCAACCCTTGTGGGTGTGGTGTGGAGAACGTGTGCCTAAAACGCAAATGGTCTTTTTTTTCTGCCAAATCTTTGCGGTGTATTGTGTCATCGGTGCTGCCATTGCCAATCTGAATTTGCAACAAGGAGACAAACAATTGTGGACCATTTTACTCAGCAGTTTCATAGGTTACCTTCTTCCCAATCCTTCCTTAAAATATTCCTCTAACGGGAACAACAACGTCAGCCTTGCGTCCAAGGTTAGTCACCCTTCCATCAGTCACCATTCAAATCACAACAATCCTCTTTTAGACACTGCTCTGACTTTCAGCGACCCCTCGGACACTAGAACTCTGGAATTATGAGTAACCAATTTTACTTAACGTTACGTAGTGACAGTTCCATGGAGGTGTTTCCCCACAATACTTTGTGTTGTTACACGGCCAAATTACCTCAGACCATCCAATTGGATCACGAAGCCCATTGGGAAGTGGCTTTAGGGGAAATGATTCACCCTACACAAGTCCTAAATATCCTTCCAAATCAAAACACTTTTAAGAGGGAAGTTCATGACGAACAAGTGCAACAAAACTTGGATGAATGCACCACTGTAAATGACTCTATGAAAACAGAAGACCCCAAAACTAAACGGTTGACCTATCTGTTGACCATTCCTTCAGGCTATTATTTTAGCGGTCAACATTTGGTGAACACGATTGCTACCAAATTCAATACCGCATTTGGTAAAGCCTTGAAGAAAACCAGAGCAAGTGTTACCCTCGAGTACCATAAAATAGCTCGTGCCCTGCTGATCAAATTTTCAGAGGACAAAGTATTGGCCATTACATTTTGTCCTGAATTGTATGACATTTGGGTGGAGATCGCAAGTTGATCAAGATTAAAAAACAAAATACCAGCCGTGACCGGCAACTTGAATTTTGCGAAATATTTTTGATTCCCTGTAGAAATGAACCAAGGACTGAATTTGATCTTTGTGTCCTCCGATGTGGTGGAGTACAACGTAGTGGGACACACCTCCGTACCGTTACTGCGTGTCATTCATTTCAAAGTAGATTCTGTCACGAACGCTGACGAGGAAGGTGGAAACACCTATCACGTTTACCGCGAATTTGTACATCCTCACTATTTGGCTGTCAGTAAGTCGTATTTCCACACTGTCAACATTACATTACTATAAATAGAGATCTGGGACAAAATATTCCATTCACCAAAGGGAAAGTCACTGTGAAACTCCATTTTCGAAAACGATTACTCTAACCCTTTGTCAGTCATGTATCCTGTGTACCAAGGAGTCGCTCGACAGCGAGGACATGGTTTAGGAGATATGCTCAAATCAGCCTTTAGTTTGGTAGCTCCCGTTTTGAAACCGATGGTGACACGCGGATTGCACGCCTTGAAAGATGCCGCGTTGACACACGGCAAAGAATTTCTCCAAAATCTCATCATTGACAAACAAAACCCCGAAGAAGCCTTCTTGAGAGCAGGCAAAAATGTCTTGCTTCAAATGGGCAAAGACATTTTGGGCCGACGAGAAACTCCTATAAATGTCCTGGGCGATGCCGAGTCAGGCATTCCTGCTTCCCTGATGCCACAGCAAGAACAAGGCAGAAACAGACCACGAAAACACCCCTTCAGAGGACTTCACGCCCCTAGAGCTAGAAAGACTAAGAAAAGAAAAACTGTCCGAGAGTAAGACGTTTTTCATTATTAAAAAAAAAAAAATGGCGCACCGAGAGTCTTGAGCTTGTTCTATGTCGGAACTGGATCTGTTTGCCATGCCACCCATCATGATGACGATGCAAGAATCCCAATGGGTCGAATTTCATCCCGTCTCCTCTTTGACGGATTCAGCTCCCATCGAGTTTTAAATCAAAGGACAACCCGAAGATTACATCGATCTGAATAGCAGTTATTTGTATCTGAAACTCAAAGTGATCAAAACGGACAACACCAATCCGGGAGACGATGCTAGAGTAGCTCCCGTCAACAATTTCATGCATTCCTTGTTCAGCGAAGTGGATTTGTACTTGAATAACAAACTGGTTAGCAGTAGCATGGATACTTACCCTTACCAAGCGTATCTGGAAAATCTCTTGACGTACGGAAAAGAGGCCAAGAACACTCATCTGGATGCTTGCGTGGTTTGGAAACCTGACACCGCAGGTGACGATCCTCACAATGTGGGCTTTAACGACCGTCGAAAGAAAATCCTGCAAGGCCGTAGTTTAGAACTGATGGATCGTTTTCATCTGGACATGTAGTTGCAAGAAAAGTATTTGCTGAACGGAGTGGATATTCGCCTGAGACTCAATCGCAGCAGTGTCGCTTTCCATTTGATGGCTCATGCCAACGAGTACAAAACCATCATCCAAGAAGACAGACTTTACGTGCGCCGCGTAGAAGTGTTACTTAAAGCCGGAAACGACATCAGTCACACATTGAGTAGATCGACCGCCAAGTATCCGATACGACGCGTAAAAGTGAAAACGTTCACCATTGCTGCTGTACTCCTATCCAAGATCGAAGATCATCTGTTCCAATGACTGTTACCCAAACGTTTAATCATTGGTATCGTCAGCAATTCAGCTCTCAACGGAGCCCACGATCAAAATCCTTTCCAGTTTAAGCACTACAGGGTGTCCAAGATCGAAGTCAGTCGCGATGTCAAGACTTTGTATACCAGACCCTTGGAACCTAACTTTGTCCAGAAAAATTACTTGAGATCGTACTTGGCCCTGTACGAAGCTACCGGACAGCTAGGACCCAACACCAGTCACAACATTGCGTACGAAGATTATATAGGAGGTTACACTTTGTGGGCCTTTGATTTCATTCCAGACCAAGGCAGCGATGAGGGACATTTGCACCCTATAAAATCCGGTCAACTGCGTGTGGAACTTCAGTTTGCAGAAGCTCTCACCGAGACGGTCAACGTTATCTTGTATGCCGAATTCGATAATACCATAGAAATCAACAGTTTGAGAGAAGTCATTCTAGACTATTAGAAACAATGGAAGACACTTATCCCTCATTGAACAGTAGAGAATCTTTGGAAATGGAATGGGAGGATAGCGTGAAAACAGAACCCGAAGACCAAGACAAAGTGGACGAGGTAGTGGTCACGTCCAGATGGCCAGAACAAGAACAACATTTAGTGTCTTGTTTTGCCAAACACCTGGCTAATAAAATTACGGAATTGAGTAAGAAAGATTATTATGGATGTCAAAACGATCATCCCAGTCAAATTCAACACGATAAATGTCTGATGATGAGTCAAGAAGAAATACTGGACGAGTATCTGGACGACGCTTGGAGTCTCATCTTGGAAGAAGCAGTGTTGCATGAGTGGTATAAAGGCTTGTGTGATCATTCCTGCCCACCATTGTCTACTCTAGAGATCTATCGCATAGAATCTCTCTTAGTCCAGAGTGCGGAGACGATGCGAAGAAACGGTTACTTGACAGAGGGTTTCAAACAAAAGGTCAGAATTGAATTGATGACGTATCATTACCTGTGAAAAAAAAAACAAAACAACAACAAAAAAAAAATGGATACCTGGGAACTTTATTACATTTTGAACAATAATTCGTATACTGCTTCTTGGAATCTTGTCGTGTGCGCTAAAGATGAACTACCTCATCGCAAACCTCAAGACCATCAAGCTTATGTCATCAACACTGACGACAGTCATCTCCAAGGAACTCACTGGGTAGCCGTCTACTTCCCTCAAGAGAATTCTGTGGAGTATTTTGATTCGCATGGATTACCCCCTTTGGAAGACGACATCATTCACTTTATGAGAAGAAATGCCCAGACGACACGATTCAGTAATGTGAAATTAGAAGGCACAGATTCCATGGTGTGTGGACAATATTGTGTGTATTTTCTTCATCAACGCAGTCTTGGATGTCCTTTAGAACATTTAGTAACTTATTTTGATCGTCACTCTTCTAGAAACGATGAAAAAGTAGATCGATGGTTTTCTGACCATTATGGCTATCTTTTGTCTTTAGCTAGGAAACGTAGTGTACATCAATGGCCTCATGACTTCCATCAATGGAAATCTCACATGATTTCACAACGTTGTCAACCTTGTCAAAAATAATTTGTTTGATTTTATTGTTAGTTGTTAATTGTTAGTGGTGGATTGTTTGTTTCAATAAAAAATGTTGTGTTTTAAAAAAAAAAAATGTGTCTGTCGTTTGTTTTAAAAAAAAAAACAACTGTGAATATATGCTCTTTGACTTTTTCTCTATCCCTCACCATGACATTCGCTATCATAACGTTCCAACTCAACAAAAACCAAGTAAGGATGTTTTCTATCGCGTCCGATATACCATATAAAGCGGGTTGGTCTCCGGTCTGGCTATCCATGGTTGACTCGTCAACCTATGCAGATGGCTTCCAGACTAGCCAAGCTGAACGAAGCTTACGTCAATTTACATTGTGTCAGGCTAAACCTGATACCGAAGCCTGAAGAGACAGAGAATGTCAGGATGTTAGCAATAGCCCAAGACCTAGTAAAAGAGGTTTTCAGAGAGGAAGTCAAAAAAAAGAGAGGAAATCCAAAAGAACAAGAAGAATGGACAGAGAAGTATAGACTTCAGAAGCAGAGAGAACAGCAACAACAGCAGCAGCAGCAAGGACCAGACAGAGGTTTTGTCGACTGCCGTGTGGACCCCAAAGAGTTCTCCTTCTCTTTCCGCAGAAGCAGGCCGTATCGTATAGGAAAGCCTGTCAGCAGACGGGGACGCAATCTTAGACAGTAAAAAAAGTTTGCTATCACTCCCCATCAACAAAAAACAGCCCTTTTCAGGGCTACCCCTATACTCTCGAAAATACATACTAATTCAATTGCCAAAACAAATTTGTGTGTTTGTGTGTTTTAAAAAAATAGAAGTGTGTCTATAAGCACTTCGTTTCTCTGTCTTGTCAGATAATGTATGTCTGTGTTTGTAAGTAAAAAAAAGGCAACGTAAGTGTTTCTTTTAGGTCCGCGCGTTTGATGTGATGGTAAGTTTTGGTGTCAGGGATTGTTTTCCTTCACGTCCGTGCTCCAGGGACATAAAGGCAGGCGCGCGTCAGTCTGGCTACCCATCGTTGACCTGTTAACTTGGAAGATGAGTAACAGAAGAGCCAAATTGTTGGAGCTGCAAATGCACCTGGAGTATGCCAGGCGCTTCCTGGATGAGCTGGCTATGGAGGCCATTGCAGAAGCAGCCCAGTTGAAAGATGAGGAGGAAAATAAGAAGAAAGAAGAGGAGAAGGAAAAGAAGCGAGGGATCCTGCCTCACCTCATACTAAGACCTCTGTGTGAGGTCAAGTCTGAGGTGAGGACACCAACGTCTCCACAGCCACCACTTCCACAAGAAAGACGTCCACAGCCTCTGCCACCAGTATCAAGAGTTACTGTCCCCCAGAGAGAAACCTGGGAGGAGGAGGCATGGGAGGAATTGGAAAGACAGAGGCAAGAGTGGGGGCCTCGGCGTCAGCATCATCATCCCAGCGTGTGGAACAGAAGAAGGAGGGAACAAGTGTTCACTATCCCTCAAACTGAGGAGTGGGATAGTGAAGCCAATCAACCTCCCTCTGCGCTCCCAACCAAACGCATACAGTGGGAGCAGGACTGGAGCCGGCGATGCGTGTGTGGTGCCCGCCCTGGGAGATGTCTTCATTAACCAGGTGCATTTGGAGTTTTAAAAAAAAACAGCCCTTCTCAGGGCTAACCAGATCTCTAGAAAAGAGAGACTATTCAATTTGCCAATTTGTGTGAATGTGAAGTAGTGTGATTATAAATACTCACTTCTTTACTGATGTGTGTGTGAGTGTGTGTGTGTGTGAGTGTGTGTGTGTGTGTGTGTGTGTGTGTGTGTGTGTGTGTGTGTGTGTGTGTTTGCGTTTGCATTCGTTTGTGAGGATAGTATAGTGTGTATGTTTTATGCTTTCTCATTCGTTTGTGAGGATAGTAGGTATGGTGTGTTTTATGCATTCAAGTTCGTTTGTGAGGATAGTATAGTGTGTATGTTTAATGCATTCGCCTCCGTTTGTGTGGATAGTAGGTATTGTGTGTTTTATGCATTCTCATTCGTTGGTGTGGATAGTAGGTATGGTGTGTTTTATGCATTCTCATTCGTTGGTGTGGATAGTATATATGTGTGTTTTATGCTTTCGAATTCGTTTGTGAGGATAGTATATATGTGTGTTTTATGCATTCTCATTCGTTGGTGTGGATAGTATATATGTGTGTTTTATGTATTCTCGTCCGTTGGTGTGGATAGTATATCGGTGTGTGTTTTATGCATTCTCGTCCGTTGGTGTGGATAGTATAATGTGTGTGTTTTATGCATTCGCGTCCGTTGGTGTGGATAGTATAATGTGTGAAGTGAGTGTAAGGGATGTTTTCGTTCACGTCCGTGCTTAACGTATATAACGCGGAACGCTCGTCAGTCTGGCTACCCCCGTTGACTAGTCAACACAAGATGGAATTGTTTAACCAGTTAAGACACAGTTATTTTTGGATGATGGATGCAACATACGTGATGGAAAGACTTGAAAAAGAATGGAGTTATCCATACAGCCAAGACTTTGTGACCAGTCAAGTCACTAGCCTGAAAGTAGCCAGGAATCAGGTGGCAGGAATGATAGAAGAGGAGGTGGAAAAAATAAGAGGATTAATAAAGCCAAAGTATGGAAGAGTGGGGACATTGAAGGACGCCCTTGATAATGTCGTTCAGGTGAGGTGTTTTATAGAAGAGGAAGCAAATTTTACTGAGTGGTCTTTTGTCTTGTGGGGATTACAACAATTTAAAAAAAGCAGAAGACAAGATGAAAAACGTAATGGAAGAGGAGGTAAAGAAAATAAAAGACATCTGGACAAAAGAGAGAAAGGAAAAAGAAAACAGAAAGAGAAAAGAAGAATTTGAAAGAATAAATTATAACTGGATGAAAATACAGCAAAAATTTAGAGCTATGGGACATCCAGACTGGATACCAGAAGAAAATAAGAAGAAGAAGAAGAAGAAGAAGAAGAAGAAGAAGAAGAAGAAGAAGAAGAAGAAGAAGAAGAAAGGAATCATTGGAAAATTAAGAAGCTGGTGGAAGAACTGGAGAAAATAGAAGAAGAACCCAATGGCCCTTTTCAGGGCCACTTTCTATGCCTCGAAAAGACATTTATTCAAAAATTTGCCTATCTATGTGTGTTATCTATATGTTTATCTATGTCTCTGTCTCTCAATTTTATTTGTGACTCCCTAGAGTGGTAGCTGCGCGTATTCAGGTCAGTCCGTTGCTACATTGTTGCAAGTGTCCAGCACCTTGCCGTCATGCCACCTGTTCCATTCCTATTGTCCTTATACAAAATTCCCATTGTCCGTAGAGTGTCCCAGGCTGAATTTTTGTCCGTAGAAATCTTGT
The DNA here is from genome assembly GCA_016617855.1 of Megalonaias nervosa. Lineage (NCBI taxonomy): Eukaryota > Metazoa > Mollusca > Bivalvia > Unionida > Unionidae > Megalonaias > Megalonaias nervosa. Next base: position 19,267 of record JAECUM010048425.1, read on the forward strand.
CCGTAGGGTACAAAACAGGGTCCCGTAATGCTAATTCCCATTGTCCGTAGGGTATCCCCATATACTACTCTCGACGATCCAAAAGAACGACCTAGTTGACACAGTAGGCGACACGATCGACGATTCAGCGACCCAGTCGACGATACAGTCGGCTACATAGAGTTCTACCCAGTCGACGACACGGTAGGCGACCCAGACGACAGTTCTGTTGACGATTTTGTTTGCGACCAGGCGGCTACAGGAAGCTGGGAATAAGACGGTATTCTGCTCAGGTAGAAATCTGTCACACTATGGAGTGCCAGTACTAAGACAGACAGTGGAGTATCACTGCAATAATAAGACCTATCCTAAAGAACCCGAGAAAGCGAGACTCGGAGTAGTGTAGTCGAATGAGTTTCTCTACAACTTGGTGGCAGCGTTGGGATAGGGCATGCAGTAGAAGACATAATCAAGATGACTTACGGAGGGTCAAAATTCGCGACTGGATCTTTACTCCCGAAACGGAAGTCAACAGAACAAATCCTTTCGTCGACGAGTTCGGCGTTTAGCAAAATAATACGAAGATCTGGAGTAACAGCTAACTGCGAGGAAGGGAACTATGGACTGGAGTACTGAAACGGCCAGGAAGACAGGGGCGGTGTTGGTAGAAGGAATCGCCTTGAAACCACAAATTCACTTTAGTGGACAGGTTATGTCAACACCCTCGGAATCGCCGAAGATCCAGAAGATAGATTATACCACATTAACAAGGGACGCAGTACAGGCAGCATTTGGAAACAGGTCGAAACAAGGGAACCGCTGCGGACTGGTGGGGCGACTGATCATTCATGGAAAACCTTGAAGAGACCGGTCGTTACTCGGATATCGTACAAATGGACTACACCCTTGATGGATTTTATTGTTCACTTCGAGATGTGTTCAACACTAAATTCTTGGACAGAAAAAGCTAAGATACTGTATTTCGGTGTTAGACTGAGAGGTTAATCACACAAATTGCTGCCAGCACCAGAGAAGAAGTCTTACGCTGAATTGGTTGAGGCTCTGAAACAGAGATTCGCACCACAGAACTAGACCAAGATATATCGAGTTCAACTAAGTTCAGGGTTCACAAGAATGGAGAAGCGTTACCAGTACTTGTGAAGGCAAAACGGCGGCTTGCGACTTTCGCCTACCCAGAGGCGAATCATATTTCAGTCGACACGCTCGCGAAGGAACACAATTCATTGATGCCAGGATTATTATGATATGCGCTTAAAGGTGCAACAGGTGAAACCAACTACAATTATCGATGTAAGTACAGATAGATGTTGAGTTAGAGGCATTTGCTAGAGATGAGTTACAACGACAAGGAGGTAAAAGGATTGTCCGTGGAGTGGCGGCACGGGAATAAAAACAAGACCAACAATCAGAGAACTGAGAGAACAAATTTTCGAGCAGACGCGATTGGTCGCTGAACTTAGGACTGAAGTAAGGAGTACAGAACAGTTGAGACCGGTCCCAGAGCGACGCAGGAATAGAAAAAAAAAACGAAATTGTTTTTTACGGATACAGCCAGCTAGGAAATTTCAAGAAAGATTGCCCTGCTAAAAAGTCATACAACAATAGTTCGCAACCGTCCCCACAGTCGACCCGACAGGAACGAAAGACAAAGACGCAATGGGAACAAAAAGCAACTTATCGACTTGGAAACCGATAGTTGGTGGCGGACGTCAGGTTGTATATAGCAGACACCATTGAAGGCACTAGCTATGATCTCTTGATTGATACGGGTGCAACCGTATGTATCCTATTTTGAGAAGTCTATCAGAGGATTAAACGAAGAAAAGACCAAACATGATTCCTATGGGATGGAAAGTCATTCTCGCAGACGGTAGACCTATGTCG